>JAQGBI010000361.1:0-17685 GCA_034698325.1 Sminthurinus elegans | reverse complement strand
GAAGATTGGAGATTCAAAGTTCAAAAGAGAGACATTTTAGAAATTAATGTTTGGAAAAATCACACACCACACCAAATTCAAATTCAAAACTCATCCTTCCAAAATGTCATGTGGACTGTAGACTGACCTAGGAAAAGTTGGACCAAGCTAAACTCATAATGAGTTTAACTTGGTGATTCGCCTGCTCTCAACTGCAAACGGTCAATTGTCAATTGTCAACTGCCAATTGTCAGCACATATCTCAATTAAATAATAAGAAAGATGCTAAATGCTAAATTAAATGTTGCAAAATATCTGCGAAATTTGCAGACTATGACGAATGGCGATGAGACTGGAGATAAAATTTATGAGTTTATTCACTCAGTTCTCAATTCTGCGTCTCCAAACAAAACAAAATGCTTCAAACCCCCAAAATGTTGACCATTACTCGATGACAAAGTGTCAATTAAAAAGTAAAATCATGTAGATGTAAAAAAATAATTGGGATTCTCTTTTGTGATGCAAAGCTCAAAGTACAAAAATACACTGTTTTCCGCCAGTGCCAGTGAATTGAGTACTAGAGGTCTGCATCTTCTATTGTTGCGCATCGTCAATTTTATTGTGTTGGGGCACTTGAAATAAAATGTTTCGGCTTGTATTCAACTTTCAACACAAGACATGTTTTTTCAACTTTGGTTTCTTTCCTTTTTAAGCCCAAACTTTAGTCAAAGTTAAAGTTGATACAGGCAGAAAAGAGACAAGAGAGGATAAGTTTTGTATGGGGTAGATACAAGTTGACGCGGACAGCCACCCATCTCCACTCTCCACATGTACTTTTAAACTCTGGGCACTAGACACTAGACTCTCGCATGTGCATTGTGCATGTGCATTTACAAAGTGGAAGAGAGTTCATAGGAAGAAAGATGGGGAAAAGATGACTAAACTGTAGTTAAACGGCTATTTATTAACTTCTCCCTCCGAGTTAATTAGATACTCACAAATATTATGTACAAATGTGTTTTTACTTTTTCATAGGCTTGATTCATTCCTTTTTGAATTTTGTTTTTTCAGCTAAAAGTCTGAGGTGGTTTGAGCAGTTGAATGTACGTAAAACGTAAACCGTAGAACGTAGGACCTGGATTTTGCTTTTGCTTTCAACTTTCAGCTTTCAATCATCACTCCAGGTCGCCACTCACTAAATGAATAATGAATAATTAGGAAACCAGAACCAGAAAATCTTGAAAGTTGAAAGTTGAATGTTGAATCTCGAGTCGTATTAAGACATGACACATGAAATAACTTTATCACGTCCATTTTCTTCTTCACCTTTGTTTTCTCACCACACCGCTCAATTCTCTCAAGTCCAAGTCTCAAGTCTCAATTCTCAAGTCATATCATAGTCAAATCCTTCACAATGTTTCAAACTTTTTTCTTGATAAATTTGTTTTTTTGTACATTTATTGTATACAAAATGCTTCAAAAATAATACGAAAACTACCGATTCCAAAAGGAAAAAAATTCATGTGAAAAATTGAATTTTCTTCACTCCCCTCCATTTTTATTCTGTATTCTTTTTGGTGTTTGGCGTTTGGGCTAGAGGTTCAAATGTTCTGAGAATTGTGAATTGTGTATTGTATAATTGTAGGAGTAATTGTAATAATTATTGTTACTACTTTTTCTTTGTGCTTTGTGCTTTGATCATATCATATCAAGTTTCGTGCAATCTTGACTCTTTTGAGTTTTGAGTCTCGAGGCACTAAGAATCCAGAATCGAGAATGGAGAACCAAGAATTGAGAATACAGAACGCATGTATCGTAATTCGTAATATAGAAGGAATTTTGTAAGAGAGAAATAGAAAAACGATTACATATTAGTTATTCCGTATTTTGTATTTTGTATGGAAAAAAGGGCAGTTGTTAGAAAAATTGGTTTATAATAACTCAATTTATACAGTTGGAGGAAAAATAGAGTTGAACAGAGAGAGAACAAGAGAGAATGAGGGGAATTAGACATTAGACATTGCGTGAAATGTAATTAGTACCTTTCAATTTGACGAGAAGAGAAAAGAGAGAGAGAGAAGGAACAGCGAATGAAGGAAAAGGTAACTATACAAAAATATTTGAAATGGCTGACTCGAGTCTCGAGTTTTGAATCTAGAATGTAGAATGTAGAGACTTGAGTTTTGAGCATGTTTCATGAATATCAGAAAGTACATGTGTGTTTCTGTTTCATGATGTATGATGTGTGTGTTTTAAAAAAGAAAGAGATGCATGAACAGGGAACGCTAAACGCTGAACATGATGAATAAATGTAGAATGTAGAATGTTGAATGTAGAATGTAGAGAAAAAAGAGGGAGAGAAGGACACGCGAAAAAACCGTCCAAATCCAAATCCAAGTGGAATAGTATAAAACAAAGGCTGAGCCAGAGCCAGAACCAGAGTCAAAAGGAAAGAATGATTTGGGTCGGTAATCTTGGATTCTTTTCACACGTCGTAAAATCTCCTGAAAGGTCATGTAAGCCAATGGGGAAAATTAGCCATGATTATACTCCAGTACACACTCGTCATTTGCAGTTATGGACCAAATATCATAACGACAACAAATTCACTTTTTCTCTCCTCTCTCTCTCTCTATTTTTTTATTTTATATTTTTTATACCTACACATTATCAGGGAACATAAAAGCCTTTACATTTATTTTAATATACATGATACATGATATTCCCATTGGCAACGGTCTGGACTGTACTGGGCTTGGACTTGGACTTGAATTTGAATTTGTACTCGTGTACTCCGATTTTTCTCCACCGATAAGAACATTATTAAATACCCCATTTTCGTGTGTAAAACAGGAATTTGGAGAAACCTCCATTTAAATCCACGAGTAATGCACAGAATAACTCCGAAGCTGAAGCCGAATTCGGCGGCTTGCCTTTTTATTAATACACATGAAATTGGTTTGGTTTTTGGTTTGGTTTGGTTGGACTGTGAACTGTATATAGTTTGTGGATTGCATGCTCAAGTGTAATGCTGTAACTCCCATTTGAAAATGAACTGGTGAACATGAAACGTATTTGTATAGTTGATGGTTGTGGTTGTAGTTGTTTGCATGCCGTTTTCATATCTATCTGTCTACACACTACACACGTTCCACATCAAACTCGCTCAGTCAGCCCATCCATCTCTATTATATTTCACCTTATTCCAACTACATTCTACATTCTACATTCTACATTTTACATGCACTCCTCACAAATAAACTTGACAACTTTTTTATTTATTTATGAGAGAACCAAACCAGAAAAGAAAAGAAACTGTGGCAAAAATGTGCATGTGCATTTCTATTTGTATTTCTATTTGTTCGCATAATACAAAATACACAATGCTTTTTATTTATGCATTATGCTTCATTCTTCAAGAGTTTAAACTGGAAAAAGCTAAGGCAAAATAATAATAATACTCTTGACGATGGTGTTTTGATGTTCATGTTGATGTTGATGTGCCCTGGAGCACAACTCGTATTTTATAAACAATTTACAAACATTTTGTATGATATTGCCGCAAAAATGTTCCTGTAGACTCTAGTCTCTTTACATGGTACATTTTGTGCATTGTACATGCAGACGAACAAAAGAGATGTAAAAAGATTATCTAGTCTACATAAAGTTGTACTGCTAATGTTAATGCTAATGCAATTACGTGTTACATATTGACGGTTGATTTTTGATGGTTGATGGCGGCTTCACATTTGTAGTCAAAGAGGAATGACTACAAAAAAGAGAAGGATTTTGACTACTTCATGTCAAATCCAAAAAGTCATGTCAACTGCCAAATCTGAAATGTGAAGCTGTGAACATTTTGTTCTCATCTCCTTTTTTTCTTTTCTCCTTCTCTCACAATTTACAATTTACAATGCACAATCAGCAATCAGTCACTGTTATTTTTTGCATAATTTTATTCTCAATTCTCAATTCTCAATGGTCAATTCAAAATCACTAAGCTTTTTATCTTTAAAATGGACCGCTTGGTTTTTTGCAATTAATTTTGTACACATGAAATTACAATATTAATTTGAAAGGAGCTTCTGTTTGTCCTTTTGTTATTTCTTTTGCATATTTTATATTTTGAGAAGGTCCCGTTGTAAAAAAATCCTCAATTTAAAATTTAAAATAGCTGGAATGAAGACACATGAAACGATTAGGAATTAGGATAGCTCAGAGTTTTAGAATATGCCGCAGCCGGAACTTGAACTAGAGCTTTTGTATCCAAATTTTGATGTGTATGTACAAAAATGTTGGCCCTTTTACAAATGAGTGTAATAAAACTAATATGAAATATTATATAAGTAAAAGAGTGTGTACTTGATATACTTTGTATTAATATTAATATGAGAATATGATACAGAGTAAAGTAAAGTAAAAGATAGATGTAAAATAAAAAGGACTGGGGATTGCACGCAAAGGGGTGGAAACAACAGTCTTTCAAAATTTGACGAGTTATTTCTTATTTTTAAGTACCTAAATTATTCAACAAAAGGCTACGCTCCTTTTCTATATCCTTTTCTATATCTATGTTCTATATTCTATTTCCTATATCTAATATCTACGCTTGCACCCATTATGTAATCATCATGACGACTTTTACAACAATATCATCATCCTCAAGTTGAAACTGAAACATCAATTTCCACAGAACACGAGAGACATGAGATACTCTTTTATAATACAATTTATTATATTATTTTGATATGTTACATGTTATATTTGTATTATGTGCTCATGTGGCTATAACATGTATACAAAATGTATACAGTTTCTAGTATGTACAATATACATGATGTATAATTTACAGCATATCTCTCTGTAGATCTTTCCTTCTTTTCCTTTAAAAGTTGAAAACTTTGAAAATTTGTACATTGTACACTAAACATTTTCTACATGTTTAAAGCACAAACTTGAGAATTCAAAATCCAAAGGTTCAAGCCTCAAAACTCGGAAACTTCAAACTCTCAACTCTAAAAGTGAGACAGACAAGCTGAATTGCTACTTTTGAGGATGGATAAAATTATTGTTACATGAAACAGCCTAATTGCAATTACAATTTAACATTTTGTCTCCCTGTAGATTATACATTATACACAATACACATGCACGTCTAATATCCAATATCTATTACTTAGCCTTGCTCTTGTTCTTGTTCTTGCCCTTGTTCTCTCCATGTGTGTGCAAGTGTGGAACAAAATGCATTGAGCATGTGTTGATGCAGACTAAAGAACTAGAATCTAGACTCTAGACTGTATACAAAAATAATAACAGAAAAGTTGCTCCTTTTCTTGAACAGTGAAAAGTGAATAGCTTAGGTTGTTTTATTAGGTGCAGAACTACTGCCGTGTGGTTCATAAGAGCTCTTAGAACATTTCCAATATAGTTCAAAATTTGTCCGTGGGATGGCGCAACTAATTAGTTGAAAATGTGACCGCTAGATGAGCACCTATAAGGATACACAGTCATACAAACAGACGATTGTAAATAATATAATAATACTCAGCTCCGCTTCATAAAAAAGGACTAATCGTTTACAAAATGCTTACTTGGTCAAATTCACATTCCCACAGAGAGAACATCCTTTTATCATAAAATATAGTTAATAGGCTCAAAAAACCTTATTGTGTGCATTGTGAATCTATTGTGCGGATTATATAATGCTTTGTGCTCTATTTTTTCTGCTTTTCCATTTAAAAGTATTCATAAAATATGAGACCAATAGCAAAAACATCATTGCCAGTTGACAGACAAATGCTCCATTTCCTCTGTATTTGGTTCTCCATTCTTTTTATGAGCATTCAAAATCCAAAGGATTTCAGGTTTCAGCCATTGTATTGACTTTTTGCACAAGAAATGAAAGGTCAAGAGGAAAAAAGCAAAGATCAAAAGGAAATAACTGACTTGAGCCGTCGTCATGTTTTCAATGCTAAAAATGATAATGAAAAAGCCTTTTGCTGTTTCTTTGCCTGTGTATGATGTGTTTTGTAGTGCATTTTAAATGGAGAGACGGTTTTACTTTTTACCTTTTACACACCAGTTTTCAATAGGCTGTTGAATGATGAGAACTTTCCATGGTTACGACTTACGACTGCAATATATGAAATGTACTACAAATTTGAATTCTAAATTCTAGATCCTGCAAAAATGCAAAACTCCCTTTGAATTACTTAACGTCGGAAGTCAGAATCCTCCTTCTTTTTTTCTACTTGAAATTCATTCGCCCAGCCCAGCTAAATGAATAAAGAGTAAAAAAGTCATAAAGTATAATGTAATAAGTGGTAATTGCACCATAAACTTTTTAAACACTGTCTATAAAATGCGCTAAATTGTTATTTGATTTGTAGTCTGTATTTTATTTTATTGTGATGTAATTCCTTCATTATTCATTATTCATTCATTGTTGATGTCGTTATGCATAATAGTTTTTACGTTTTTTATACGAGGAGATTGTTCCAGTTTTCCATCGAGTTTGCTTGGAAATTGGGAGTTGTAAAAATATCATGTAAAATTAAGGCATTGAAAATTGAAAGAAAAGCATGGGTATGAAATGTTTGAGGCTCAAATTAAATAATTAAGGAATGGGCTGAACATTGAATAGTTGAACATTTGGAACATTTACTACTTTCAAAATCCTTTTATCTTTTATATCCCCTTTGTATTTAATATTTCTAAATTTTACATTATAATAGGCTTTATTTTCAAAGTACTTTTGTCCTCTGATTTTTTACTCGTCTTTTAATGCTAAATCCTCCCAACTTCCAACTTCTAAATAACTTGTAACTTGTAATACAGCGTAAAATTCCCAGGAATCATCAACTTTGAAGGGATTACACTTTACATGTTAAAGCGGAGAAAATGACTGAAATGAGGTACATAAATATTTCAATAATTCCATCAAAGGACCAGAGAGCGACATAAAAAGTTGTCAAGTATAAACTATAAACTATAAACGTTGACCCTTTTTCATGTATGAATTTCATGTAGTACATGCTTAAATATAATATACTATAAATTGATAAAAACATGTATAATATCCTAAATACTAAATACTTGGAAAAAGACGGCAAATGTTCAATTTTCAATGTTCATACTCTCAAACAAACAACAAAATTCTGCCTCTGCCTCCGCCTCTGACATTTCCCATATAAAATAAGTATAATACGTTTATCTTTTATCTACATTTAATGATGAGGCAAATGAGCAAATCAACTGTGAATATTGTTGGATAAGCGGATTTTAATTTCAATAATTTTGACATCCTTCCTTCATTTTCAAAGCTCTTTATTATCTTCATTTCATACCATTTTCTGCCTTTATGCTCTCTGTATTTCTCTGCTCCTGTTTCAAATGGAAAATATAGATACATTTTGTAACTTTGTATCACATCTTTTTTATCTTTCATCTTTTATCTTTTATCTCTGTAGCAAATTGCCTATAAAATCCAACCTAAAAAATGAATAAAAAAAATACTTAAATGCTAAATACTAAATATACATAACGAATTACGAGTACGAATACGAATACGAATAGTTGATAAAACCTCTTACTTGTTAGTTGTTAGTTTTTCCAAGTAAATACAGAAGATCGATAGATTTACTCTCGTTACGGATGAGTAATTGGATTGAATTGGATCGGATTGGATAAAATGTCAAATAAGGTCGACAGACAACTTTAATACTCGTAATAATAATTATGATGGTGCTAAAACAAACTAAAACATGCTCAAAAGATTACACATAATATTTTATATCAATGTTCAGAAAATGTTGTCGTTTGCTATTCACGTTTGCTTTTGGCGTCATCCCACTCCAATAGACCATTAAAAATGTAAATATGCCAGTAATGAGCACTAACTATTGAGCATGGAGGATTGAGGATTGAAATAAACTTTAAATTATCAGAATCAAAGGGAAATACTTAAAAAGTAGATTATACGCACAAAATAATTTAATGAGAGTCTCAATGATCATGATAAATAATAAATATGGTGTCATTTCATTTAATACTTTTAATACACTGAAAATACTTGATGTAGCAACTTGTACATTTTCAAATATTTCCAAACATCATGTGTATAATATATTATGAATTGATAATCATGGAAAATGAGAGATGGAAAATTGTATGAATTACGAATTATGACCAACAAGTAAAAAGTAAATGCTACGACTAACGAGGGAACGGCAAATAAAATAGTGTCTTTTACAGTCTATAGTCTATCTTTTATACTTGATACATGTTTACATGTTTCATAATAAATTCTACAATATAATAATTACTTGTAAATTATAGAGCGAGCGAGTAAAAAGGTTCAAAATTCAAAAGGGAAAGTTGTATGCAATCCTCTTGTCTTTTGTTCTTTCTTCTCCAAAATGGGAGGAAATATTCAAATTCCAGTTTTTTTATTATCTATTTAAAATCAAAGCATCTTTTTGAAAAGGATTTTTTAATACAAAGAGTCTTTCATAGGCAAATTATAAGGAGAGGATTTTAAAGGATGCTTTCTGTAGAAATCACACACATAGACATTCAAATATAAAAGCGACTCTTTACTTAAAAGATACAAAAGTATTACACAAGTGCAGATAGTCAAAGTACAAAGGCAAAGTACAAAGACAAAGTCAAAGTTGAGAAAACAATCCAATTAGTGGAATCGGTGACCTTTGTTCTCTCTTTCAAAAAGTTTGCTCTGCATTCTTCACTCTTTTCTCTCTTCATTCTTCATTCTCTGCTCATCATCATCATCATCATCAGCGTCGTCATCGTTTTGTTTCATGTTCTAGATTCTAGATTCTAGATTCCAGCTCAAAATCCAGATCCAGACTACAGACTTTGTCCTCTTTTTGGTCCTTTGACAAATTCAGGGAAAGAGCAGAGAGCAGAGTGTGCAGACTGGAGACAGAGGAGCATGGAGAATGGGAAGAAGAGGGAGAGTGTGGATCTGGATCTGGAGGAAAGGAACCATGTGTCATTTATTAAAATGGGCGCCATGGAGACTCGCCTTATTTCATGGATTACTGGAAATCCAATGGGTCTACACGGAGAATTAACAGAGAACGGAGAACGAGAATGGAAAACGGAGCAGAGTCTGAAATGAGGAAAATCTCTGTCAATCTATTTATATTTTATACACATGTAAAAATTGGATAGGAAAAAATACATGTTTCTACTTTGTGTGGATTGTGGATTGGAGATTGGAGACACATTCGTATTTTGTACCACAGCCAAATGTAAAACTAAAACTAACACTGTTCACTCTTTACTCTTTACTCATTTCATGACCCGCAAAATAACCTGTCTCCTCTCTCAAATCAGAGTCAATCACCCGAGTCTCAAAGGGGTGAAGCCAAAAACCAAACCAATCCAATTTTCAACTGTCTATCTCCACATTTTCCTCTCTTCTTTTCCTCACTACAATTTGAACCTATTTCGTATTTCTATTACAGCACAATTTACAGCAGTGCACAAACCATGAAATGAGCTAATTGCGCAACTTCCAAATTCATCTCACGTAATTGTGCCTCCCTTTTGATTTTTCTAGTTATTTTAAGCATCCGATTAGGCTTTAGCTGTTTCAAAAACGAGCAGAAAACGGGTCCGAATTTCTTGCTGAACTCATGTAAAGGAATTTACATTCTCGGATTCTTCTGCTTTGTGGTACAGAAAATTCAAGAGTTTTTTGACATGGTTCTGGACTGTGCACTTTGGACTAGGTCAGACTCAAAAGACTCAAAAGTCAAAAGAGAATTTACGATGACAGTGGACATAGTATTTTACCATGCACAAATGAATCCTCACACAAATTTACACTTGTTCATGTTTCATGTTCAAAGCTCCATGTTCCTCACACGAAACTACAAGAAGAAGAAGAGAAGGAAAAGAAACTCGCTCAGTATTTTTACAAACAAAGTCAAAGTCAATGTGTTAAGGTCAAGTTGGCTTTGGCTTTGGTTTTGGTTTTGGTTTTGGCTTTCATTTTCACTTTCATTTGGGAATTCCCCCTTAAATTTTTTGCTGGTATCTCAATGCTCAATTCTCAATTCTGAAGCAAACTGAAGCTGAACTTTGTACACAACTTTAGCTTGTTATTCTAAAGAAAACTAAACTCTTTAAGAAATGTTTCTGGGTCCTTCGTTGTAAGTGGAGCCGTCTGCCTGCTCCTATTCCTAATCATAAAGTTGGTCATCCGAAAAGAAGAAGCAAAAAATCTAAAGTCCTTGCCTCTTTTTGCTCCTGTTCCTGACTCTCGACTTTAGACTCGTGACTTATGTACATTGAAATTCTTACCCTCGTCTTGCATTGATTATTGAGCATTGAGCTTCCAGCTCCCTCCTTTATGCTCTACATAATTTCATCTTTATGATGACATATGTAAATTAAACTGCTTCTTTTCTCCCTCTTCCTCTGATTAAATTAAAGTTGACACACACTTTCCCACTGCACATGAGCTAGGAAAATTGGAGCTGGAGAACTTGAAAAAAATCCACTGGATAAATAAATAAATGATAAACAGTGATGACCTCCTCGCTCGGCGTTCGTCATAGATGGATGTGTTTGGTGTTGGTACACACCACAATTGACAATGTCATGTCACAGAGCGCACAATACGGTTTTTGGGAAAGGGGATTGACCCTCATCAACCTTTGGCGACACACATCCATCCAGACCTCAAAATTCAAAATATAAACTATAAATCAAAATCAAAATAAAATACATGTACTCTCTCCACTCTTCAATGTAGACTACAGACTACAGACGCTCTTTCTACTCCCAGTTCCCAGTCTTTGGCTAATGTGTCTAAAACATTGTTTGTCCCATTAACTGTGAAAGAGCTTTTGATACAGCCGAAAATTAATATGAGTTTTAGTGTGTACTGTTTAGTGGTGTTTAGTGTTTGCTGTTTGCTGTTCCACTTGATTTTCATATGCTCAACTGTAATAATAAATCCTTCTTCTTGGTTTTCTGTTGTGGAACTTGGAGAAAGTATAAAAAAATTGTCTGTGTCTAGTGTCTGGTGTTTAATGATGTGTACACACGAAGAGGAACAGGATGAATAAATAAGAGTTCATGTTACGAGTTGATTTGACTTGACTTGATATCTTCATGGCGATTTTCATGGTATCAAAACTAAATTATTCTTTATTGCCTAATTTATTTATTTGACCAGTTTCAGTCTCAGTTTCAGCTCTTTTTACTATACTTTTAATAAAGAGCGGTCAATGATTGAAGGAGCCAGAGCCAGAGAGAGCCGGAGAAAAAGAAATGTCTTATCGACGAGGACTTGCCGTCATCATTTTCATGTACAAAAATACACATGTCTGTCTGGTGCATAATAATAATATTGCGTGACTTGGACTTGGAGTTGGATATCAAAAGTTATGGCGTTTTCATTCCCTTTTTATCCAAGTCCAAATCCAAATGAGTTTTTCTGTTGTCTGTATTTTGTCTTATGTAAAAGAGAGCTAGACTTTAGGCACTAGGCACTAGATATGAAATATGGAGGAATTGCATATTGAATTGGAATTTGTTTGTTTGGGCCATATTGACAGATTATGATTATGACTGTGCTCCGGAATCTCCAGAGAAAGAGTGGAGAAAAGTACCATTAAATATTAGGAAATAATTTGCCGCAATTCAAAAATCCAAGTCCAAAATAATATTGTCCTTTGTCCTTTGTGCACCAACTCTATCAAAATCTATCAAAATCAACAAGAGTTAAATTAAAAGCAACCTCCAATAGGTAAAAAAAAGTTGCGTGTCTTTTATTTCTTATTTGTATGTCTCATGTCTCGCATTTCGTATGTTGTTTGTTCCTCGGTATTTGCTATTTGAGATTGGTACACATGAATATCAATAAAAGCGAGGGCGTACAAATTTCCGCCGTAATAACATAATGTCTACACATTAGTTTTATGACAAAATTAGACTTTTCTCCAATTCCCCTGCATATTAAATGAATAACTCTACTCTTTTTGTCTCAATTTACATTTCCTTTCAACTTTCAATACACCAAATGCAGTGTGTCCACAATCTAAAATGCAATTCGACGCTCTACGCACTATGAAAACAAAGACAAACAAATGCGAGTCTAGAGTCTAGAGCCTCAATTCTCGATTCTGGAATTGTCGAGTTGTCGAGGTCAAAAGTAAATAAATAAACAGTCCGGCGGCAGTCCGATGCTTGTCTTCTTCTTCTTCTTTTTGTGCATAGTTTTCCTGTTTCTCTTCCCATTTGGTTTATTATTGCATTTGTGGCAGTTTACAATTTACACACAGTTCAAAATTTGTATAAACTCATAATGGCGATTAAAAGAAAACAGTTTCTTCTCCCTCTTTAAAAAATTGACAGTAATTTGAGAATTTATTGTATATTATTCCGAGTTGAGAGTATCAAAAATTAGGGTTCATCTCAAACTGAGATTCTCAATCAAGTAATCCAGTAAAAAAACAGAGGTTTTGAGTGTTGAAACTCCAGGCTCCAAAATTCTGCATTGTATTTACAACTGAATATTGCATAACATTGTCCTTTGCGGCATTTGACTTTACTTCCGCTCAAAGACAACAGACGGCAGATAAATATGAATATAAATATAAACATGCAAGGGAATTAACAAGCGCGGAGTTTAAGACTGAGGTATTAGGGTAGCCGATTTGTGATTCTGTGCCGCTAGAGGCAGACCGTGTTCCCCGTTTGTTTCTATTAGCGTACATACGGATTTCATCCAATTGTCAACACCTTAGTTTTTCCATCATAAGTGGATCAAATCTTGACAGAAATTCATGAAATTTTTAATACAACAAGAAAAATGTGATAGCTAGGCCGATACGTTCTCCGAATTTTGATATTCGTCTTTAAAACGTGTTAAAAAAATTACAGTAAAGTCAGTCTTTTTAAAGCTATTTTTAAATCATTGTTTTAACACTTTTCAAAGATGAATATCCAAATTCGGAGAACGTATCGGCCTAGCTATCACATTTTTCTTGTTGTATTAAAAATTTCATGAATTTCTGTCAAGATTTGATCCACTTGTGATGGAAAAACTGAACCCCTGTTTTTACAATAGAAAAATCACCCTAATACCTCACTCTTAATGCATAAATGATGAAGACTGAAGAATGAAGAAGCAGAATATCACAAGTAAAAGCCTCTTTTATCAAATGACTATTTCTTTACTGCACACTGAACACTGAACACTGCACACACATGCACATGAAAATGAATTGGCTATTGTACATTGTGTGTTGTGTGTAATAATATGTGGTTTTTCGGCGTGTCCACAATCTTCATGTTACATATTGCTTGTTCCTGTTTGCTCTGGACTCTGGACTGTGGACTTTGGAGTAGGTATTGTGAATTGGGAATTGGGCTCGTCTCCTCATTTATTATGCATGTATACTGGATCCAGGACGGCCCTGCGATTTATTACTATTTTGTTGCTCTCTTATCTCACTCGTTTTGTCCCTTGTCTTTTGTCTTTTGTATTGACTTGAATTGACATGAGTTTCCGTCTTCCGTCTTATTCCAGCTACTGTTTTGTCCGATCAAACGGAATATAAAGTATACAAAATATCGCACATGTCATACAATTTTGGATTTCTCAGAGCTCAGCGGACGTGAGAATCAATTGACAGTGTGGACATTGGACAGTCGACACTGCCCGATGAAATGAACAACTCGTCATCGTCATCGTCATCTCACAAAATACTTCATTCACTCTTGTTTGTTTGTCTGTTGTTATTATTGCAGTGCGGTGTGTAGTGTGTAGTGTGGAGCACTTGGTTTATGCGTCAATTACCCAATTCACACTATCACACTCACCGCTGCTCAACGCTCAACCCTCAACATTTAACGCTTCCCGCCGTGTAAAATTAAGTGCAAATGTAACGTTTTGATCGACATTCCACATTCCACATGGACATGGAAATGGCATGACATGAAATGGCTCGACCAATGACAAGAGACAAGAACAACCTCAAATTGCTGTAATTATTTTGATGACCATTTTCACCCGTCTGTCAACATGAGCTAATGCTAGTGATATAATAATAATAATAATTATTATTATTATTATTATTATCTTTTAAATGCAATTTTATTCTAGATTCTAGATTCTATAGATTCTAATCAAGATATTGATATTGAAAAATGCTTTTTAGTTCTTGTGATAGCAATATAATAATTTATAATTAATTATGATAATATTGGCGTATTAGCTGTATTTAAAAGGTTTAAAAGTATTCAAGGGGATACAAGATAATTAATAGTATTTTGTACAATAGACGATATAAAAAGATGGAGAAGGAGCAAAAAAAGATGATGATGATGATGAAGTGTATTTTGTACGTGTATTGTAAATGAGGGTTCAGATTTACTAGTAGGATGTTGCATATTCCGTATTGGAAAGCGTGAAATGGATGAGATGCTCTTGTGAATGTAGGGATAATTGACTATGACAACTCGGCTTCCCACAATAAAAAATATGGTTTAAAGTTTAAACTACTCCTTTCACAATGGAGGACTAGTGACTAGTGACTAGTACAACTAGTCAAGAGTAAAGTATCCATCATAAAAGAGAGGGAGAAAAAAGAGGGGAAACTAAAAAAAACGCATACCTCTTGAAAAACGGTCAATTCATTAAATCCATGCCACGCCATTTCATTTCATTTCATCCTACTCCACGCTACACGCCACATGTGTAATGTGTAATATGTAATGTGTACTTTAAACGTTCAGCTTTTCTCTTGCTCTTGCTCTTCTTTCTCCCTCCATGAAACAACCACCAGCCATCCGCATGAAGAATATCAATATCAATATCAATATGGAAATGGACATGAAACATGAAACAGCAAGTAAAGCACCATCAAAATCAACATTATCAAATGATATTGTTCCAGTTCACTTCATACTTGAGACTTGATGTTTCATGTTTCATGTTTGTAGCTTTGATACATACTAAAGCCTACTTGAAACCACCCTGTACAATTTAGACAAGAGACTGGAAATAAAGAGAGGATTTTGAAGGTAGATTTGTCTATTCACAACCCACAGTAATAAATAAATAAATAAATAATAAATACACACTATAATTTAATATCCCATTAAAATCCGGACCATTTTTCTACCGTCTAAATTCTATTCTTATTGAGAGCATTCGCTGGATCTGGAATATGAAGTATGAAAAAGTGTAGTACAGGAAATAGTCAACCTTGTTCACAATACAAAAGGAGAGGAGGAAAAATAGTGTAATAAAAAACACATTTATGATCTATAATCTTGAGTCTCGAGTTTTGAGTTTTGAAAAAGCAATAGAATTAGAATTAGCATGATTTAGCTGCATAAATTTTCTCGCCATTTTTTATTTCCTTTATTCTTCATTCTTTTGGGATTTTTGATGCAAGTGCATGAAAAGTATGAATAACAAAAATCATGTAAAATTTTGCTTTGAGAACTTCTGATTTTTGATCTTGAGAAATCTGGATCCGATTTTTATCTTATTATTTTGTAGGGATTTTTTTTACTAGAGTAATTTTTCTCGCTAATGATTTGTTTATTGTGATTGTAATGGTTTATGTGAAAATGGATGCAATTTTTCCAGGAGACTAATGAGAGCTGGAAACTGGATGATTTTGGATACAAAAGAATTACTTTGATGAAGAAGGGAGAAGGAAGTTTCCACTTGATTCGAGACTCGAGAACGAGAACGAGACCCATAAAGAAGAAGAGAAGCTAATGGAAAAAATACGTTACAAATAAATGTAGTAAATGGATGATTATGAACAGGAAAATAGTGATGCTGATAAACGATAAACAAACACCCAGACTCCAGTCTCCAGATGCTCACTCAAAATACGGACAGAACATAATAAAAAGAGTACAATATACAAAATAACTTGTAGAATGGAGTTGGAAAGCCCTTGTGATTATGAATGAGTGAATGAATGAATGAACGAGTGAAGGCGCACAAACGGATGGTTTAATGTTATTACTGTTGTGTGTTGTGTTGTGAGTACTAAAGAGAAGAAGACACAAGATGAATAGAATAATATGGCAAGATGAGTGCAGAGTCTGGAGCAGACTAAACTAGACACTAGAATCTAGAATAGACCAGGAACAGTGATTTTTATTTCAAACTTGTGAAGCTTTTGTGACCATATTAATGCCCATGTTACGTGTTCCTTGTTGTGTTGTGTTGTGTGCACTTGAAAAGAGAGAGAGATCTATTAGACTTCATTATGTCGTATTATATCTCATGAAAAAAGTGTAGAGTCTAGAATCTAGAGACAACCCGTCGGTGGTCCCTTTTCCTCCCATAAGTTTCCACTTTTATATTTATTATAGTCACATTCACAATCCACAATCCACCGTTTACAATAATCTGTCATAAATAAACCGTAGATAGTAAATATGCAGAATACAGAATGCAGAATGCAGAACAAGAGGACTAAATTCCTTTTCCTTCCAACTCACATTTCTCTTGTCAACTGTCGATTCTCCATTCTAGATACAACTCTGGATTTTAAATAAACAGTTCCTTTTCTCATTAATGGCTAATCCACATAAATTATCATTTTGTTCAACTTTTAAAGTTTCAAATTCAAACTGGAGGAAAAAAAATTGGTAAAAGGTTAAAGATTAGCAATGGCGTTTGATTTTTGATTTCATGTTTTACCTTCATTTTGGAGCTTGGAATTTGGATTTCGGCAGATGCTCTCAATTCTCAATAATAATAATAATTGTGCTTTCCCTTCCACATTTTCAGCGGCAAGATGATAAAATATATGGACAAAACAGGGAGGTTCTTTTGACGAATGTCCAATGACGAATGACAAGTTTGGAGGCTGTGACAAAAATCAAAACCACTACAAAATGAATATGAAAGATGAATTATTATTATTATTATTGTGATGTGAAAGATGAAAGAATATCGTCGATGGAGGTCTCAGGTCAATATTATTGTGTATAATAATATTAGTGTTGGATTGAATTGGATTTGATGGGATGGAAAGTAGCACGAGAGGAGACATAATTCATTTGTCTGTGGTCTCTGTTCTGTATTCTGTTCCATACCCTTAAATTTCTACTAATTTCTCCATATTATTATTATTATTATTACTATTTATTATATAAACTCTAGAATCCACAGAATCCAGGACTTTGAATTTCAATGGGAATATATTCTCTTTTATTCTCCTGTGGTAAAAACTCCGCCTTCTCCAAAATTCTACAAACTCTAAAATCTATAGACTCTATATTCTAGACTCTAGATTTACATTCAATATTCAATGTATATTTTTGAATTGAATTGAATGGGAAAATATTATGGAAGATGGAAAATGTCCAAATTTGAAGTTAATGGATCGCTCTTCAAATCCAAGTCCAAGTCCAAATCCAATTCATCTGCAGCCAAAACAACAAGAACAAGACGTACTACTTTTGCCTCTTTCCCATTCTCTCCTCTCATTGTCCAGGAATAATAACAACATGGAGAATTGAGAGAATATTATCAAGAAAAAAGAAAGGAGAAAAGAAAAAGATACAGGTACCGTAGAGTACTCTAATATTGCACACTTTCCTTATGGAAGAAAAAAAAAGTTGTCTAGAAAAGTAAGTTCCCGTAAAGCTAGGAACTTGATATTTCAGGACATCAATATTGGGCATATT
>JAQGBI010000360.1:0-17704 GCA_034698325.1 Sminthurinus elegans | reverse complement strand
TGCACCTAGTTTGGAGCCCAAAATCAAAGACAACGATACTCGTCCGTATTCTTGATACGGACGAGTAACTTGTCAAGAGCTCAATATGACATTGAATATTAACCGATCCGAGCGGAACGGAGATTCGATTAATACACAGAGTTGTGACGATTTGGATAAGACAGAGAAATTCACGTAACCGCTCAAATCATGTTCTTTAGAAAATATCAGTGCGAATTTAAGAGACTGGATTTTCAGCTCAGGATCAAAGAAATTGGCATTGTCGTGTACATTTTACGTTTATTTTGAAACAGATGAATATTTTGCGATCTTTGTTTTGCTATTTTAGAAATCTAGAGGACAAGTTTCAAAATTGCTCACGTGGAATTGGAATTGGAATCGGAGGTCGAGATATTCTGAGAGGAATTCGGATTCTTGAACAAATTTTGGAGGAGGTGCGAGAACTCGCCGTCTTCAACCGCTGTTTCCCTCTTTGCATTTTTGCTTGGAAAATATTTTTCCTAACCCATGGCATCACATTTTATTCTTTTTTCATTCGTCACTACGAACATTTTCCCTTTCTGGTGGTTTTTCTCTGCTATTGTTCCATTGCCGTAACTCTCATTTACACCGTCATGTACGCAAACGCCTTCTCAATCCCTGGGAAAATTGATGAGCTGAAAAATAAATTTCTCCTCACTGCCCAAAAAACCACATCAAATGTGGGCGTGAGTCCGAATTTAAGAGCTGAAATGAAGAGAGAAATCAAGAGGATTCGAGGTGTTGGGATAAAAGTCGCAAGTTTTCACGAAATGGAGAGAGAATCCACACCTAATTTTGTGGATTTTATCTTGAGAAATGTTGTAAATCTGCTTTTTACATTTCCACGATAAATGATGTATGTAATCTGTAACCATGGTAACCATCTTAATAAAATCAAAATTTTATGTCCATGCATGCTAAAACATTTCATTCTCAATATAAAATCTCAGTCTTACACGAAGCAGAATCAAAATCAGGGGTTGAACAAAAGAGAGCGTGTGAATTTGTACAAAAAGCAATTGACTTTGAGAATGAATACGACAAAAATATTCCGTTTGGTCAGTTCGAGTCAAGACTTTCATAATACGTGCAAATTGCCTGGTAGCACAATAACCAAGCGACGAATTTCTTTTTACGAAAAATATTGTAATTTTGATGGCACGACAATTCATGAATCATCATCATTCTCATTATTCCGCATTTTTGGTACCGAATCAAGAGTAAATTGTCATTTATTTACGAAACTCATGTAATGTTTTTGCATGATTCACTTCAAAGCCACTGAAATTGAAGCAATGCGGCGCTGCCTTACATTTTTACAATTCTGACAAAACAAGCTTATGCATACCCAATTGTTGATCTTTCATCTTTCAATTTAACGAATCTGCAATAAAATATTAAGCGGCGTTTGAATTGTCACAATTGGCAAATGTTTATTTCTACCGGATTTTAACTCCAAACTCCAAATTAACATCGATGCACTCGAAAACAAGAGATTGTTGAATCTCCATTTAAACTCACATTCACTTAAAAGTTCCTCTAAATTCACTTACAACTTCAAGCAAGAACGATTTCTTGCAGCACTCTAAACTTTTAGGAGAAAATAATCAAGTGAGAAAATTCTTGTAGCTTCAAATTGAACGCCGACTGTGCAGTTCCGCTATGAATTCCAATAACGGCATTAACTGTATTTGTAAGTCTTATCCAGCCGTGCGCTATTTTAAATACAATTGTCAATTATGAGCACAAACACGCGTTAGGCTTTTTTTCTCTAAAAGTTCAAAATCAAACTCCTTTAAACTACTTAATAGATTATGAATAATCAAAAGTTTAACATGCCATGAAATTTCAGTGCCTTCAATTTCTGAAGATTTTGTGGATATCCGAGTCAAAATCCAGGAGGCGTTTTGACAGATTGGAAGAAATGCTTATTGAAAATTATTTAAATAAACAAAAAAGCCTTTCGAATGATCTTGCAGTCTAGAGAGAGAACAGCACATTATAAAATGTTAAGCGGCGTTCAACTCCAACTACGCGCAGTGTTTTCCCTGATGCAAACTGTTTCAAGTTGGAACTTGCAGTCATTTATTTATTCCTGCAAAGAGTAGCAGAATTTTCATAATGCAAATTGTCATTAGGAAAACCTCAGCTGACACTAAAAGCAAAACAGCAGGCTCTTTCTTGTAAGTATTGCACGGGAAAATATCCTTCTGTAGTTTGATTAGTCCATTTCTGATTTACAGTTTCAGGTGGTAAAAAAATGTTTTTTTTTTGGCAAAAACAACGAATAAAGGAGCTACAAAAAATTTACTTTCCGCCATTTAGTTCCTGCAATATATGAGTTTTTTACAGATCAAAGCAACCACTTTGTAACTAAAGCTGTGTTGATTGGTTAACGAGGCATAAAAATTTAAATTGGCGTCACAATCTTGCAAAATATTCCAATATAAAACTGTAGATAACGTCGAGCAATGCCCAATCTAAAAGTTTTTTCGACTAATTTTGAAGTGCTCATTTGAAAAGTGTATGGTTTATCAAAATGTGCTGTGTCCAGGAAAATCCTGAATTCTTATATTTGTGGTTGGTAAATAATAAATTTGAATAAAACAGTTTATTGATTCTGCACTTTTGCACTTTTTTACATGCTCAATGCTCATTACAAAGTTCAACAAAATAAACAAACTCTAGATGAAATTTCAAATCAAATTCCTTCTTCAGGATTGTAATATTGAATATTGAGGGTTTTTCACCTCATGCTACAGGTTCAAGGTTACTTTTTTCCTTTGCTCCGTATTTACACGTGGGTCATCCTTTCAAACTCCAGGTGAGCAACTGAATTTGTTTTTTTCTAGATTGTGAACTCACATGATTTACAGCTGATTTAATAAGGTTCAACAATGCTTTTCAGTTAGTCGGTAATCACATGCCAAAAAAGTTACAGAGTACTTTTTCTTTGTTTGCAAGTCAAAAAATGTTGGTTTAGATGCGATTTCGTCTTGGATGCATAATCACATTTTGTCTCTGTACATTTGAAAGGCCGGAAAGTGGCGTCAGTGTGTACGTTATATAAATGGTTTCTCACGACTGTTCTTGTTTTCCCTCGGAATGAACAAAGTTCACATTTGTACTGTTTTTCCTCACTGTGAGTCTTCAAATGATCAAAAAGATTACTTTTCTGTTTACAACGGAATTCACAGGATTCAACTGGACAAGCAAAAGGCTTTTCATCAGAATGCACAATTTTGTGCCGTTCAACTTCTCGTTTTGTCTTTGCCTCAAAATTGCAGTTGGGCTTGTCACATTTAAAGGGTTTTTCAAGAGTGTGTCGTTTGATGTGATTGTTGAGATTGTCTTTAACTTTTGTGGTGAATTTGCAAAGTGGACATAAAAATGCAGGACTTTTTTCACCCTCTCTTGGACTTGGCTCATGCGTGAGTTTGTGCAGTCCAAGATGAGAGCTGTGAGCCGCTGAAAATCCACAATTTGGCTCGGGGCATTTGAACGGTTTTTATTTTGTGTGGATTCTCGTGTGACTTACAAGATTGCTCAGTTTACTGAGCTGATTTACTGAGGCGTTTTCTTTGTTATTTTACATTGGCACATTTATCAATAACATTTTCAATAACAAAAATAAAGTACAATTTACACAACATTGTGTGTTTTGGTTGTATATGGTTTTTGCAGTTTTAGTAAATGCTTTTTACAATTTCACGTCCTCAATAAAACCAACCCGAAAATAAAATGAAATAAAAATCTCACAGTGAAGATTTTTTCATTGAAGTTCCTTAACAATTTTACTCCCTTTTTATTTTAGCCGCTTTTTCTGATATCGAGTGGGACCTTCTACAGATGCTCATGTCGCATGTTATAGCTTATGTACTTGACAATGTGTGGATCCCAATGTGTAGATCCCACTCAATATTTAAATCATTTTGCAGCTACAATATTTCTTCCGTTTTTTTGTGAGAGCCTGCTCAAGTGCAACGCTCTTTCCATTTGTCTTGATGAAGTTTAGATTATTCTTATTCAAAATTCTTCTTTGTGAAACCTCTTTTCATGTCTTGTCGCATTACACTTTGAAACAGTTCGATAATCGCAGTTTGGAAATGAACAAGAGTACTTTTTTTCGCCGTTGTGAATCAAAAGATGCTGATTTAAATGTCCCTTTGTGTTGGCTGCATATTTACATTTTGGCTCTGTACATTTGAAAGGTCGAAGGTCAAAGTGAACTTGTTTCAAATGCTTTATCACAGCGCTTCTTTGTTTTCCTCGGAATGGACAAAGTTCGCACTTGTAACGTCGCTCTTCGCTGTGGATTTTTAAATGAGTGGAAAGACTTGACTTCAGTTTGCATCGATATTCACAAGTTTCAACAGGACAAGGAAAAGGTTTTTCGACAGAATGTTTTAGTTTGTGAAGTTTAATTTCACTTTTTGTTTTGGCTTCAAAATTGCAGTTGGACTCGTCACATTTGAACCATTTTTCAAGAGTGTGCGTTTTGATGTGGGCCGAGAGATGTGCTTTAGCTTTTCCTTTTTATTCACAAATTGGACATGGAAATGACGGGCGCTCTTCACCCTCTTTCGGATGATGGTTGAGCTGATGTAGTTTGATGCTGCTCTCTTGGGCTGCTGCATATTCACAATTAAATTCGCGGCATTTAAATGGTTTTTCTTTTGTGTGAATTCTCGAATGGATCACAAGTGAACTTGATTCGCCAGTTGGGTAAGAACATGATTCAAATTGACATTTGTACGGTTTTTCTCCCGTGTGTCGTCAAGTGTGAACAGTGAGACTGTTTTTGTACTTTGTAGAGAAATCGCAGTTGAGATGAGAACAAAAGAAAGATTTTTCATCTCTGTGGATTTTGGAATGTCGAATGAGATCTGACTTCATTTTTGCAGTGTAGTTGCATCCAGCCTCTGGACATGGAAAAGGACGAGAAGATGTTGATTTGAATAGATGAACTTGGTTCACATGCTGTTTGAGATTTCCTTTTATTTTTGCAGTGAATGGGCACTCGGGGCATTTGAAGGGCCTTTCACTCGAATGGCACTTCATTTGTCCTTGTAAGTGCGAGAGATCATTTGTTGAATGGCCGCAGGTGGCGCACTTGTACTCTGTAAAGTTTTCAACTGCAGTAATATTTTTTAGAGTTTCCATTTTTTAAAATAGTGCGGAACTGTTTCACTGTAAAACGACTACACAATGTCTTGGCGTTGAATTTCACTTAGATTTGATTTATTATTTTACAAGAGTAGTTTTAGAGGAGCCTAGTTTGTAACTTAGACTGCTGTTTGATTCAAATTCCAATTTAAAGTGATCGGAACCTTTGCGTTTGAAAATTTTTATGGTAGTTTTAACCTGGAAAGTGAAGAGTCCAGAACGTGTGGAAATAAAGTTTGAATGTGGACAGTTTTGACTATTGAGTTTTGAATTTGGGACTGAATTGCGAGTAAACAAGTAAAACATTCTAATTGCTGAGTTGTGAACGGCGGAAAAGAGAAGGGAAATTCTTGAAAAATCCTTTTTGAGGGATTAAATATTTTCTGAGAAACAGGGAAAAAGAAACAAAAGTGGACTAAAGACAACCTTTAATTTTATCAGAATTTGTTGTCCATGTTCATTGTTCATTTTATGTGGAACAGTTTTGAATATTGAAAAATTTTTGTATTTTATGAAATGGAAGTTTAGTGAAACGTCCTGTGAGCCATTGTTAAAAAACAAAGTGACCGAGAAAAAGTGTACAAATCCCAAAGCTCAAGGTTTTGTGCGTATTTTATTCCAAATCTCCAACTTCTCGATACATTTAGAAAGATTTTTATGTCAATTTGTAGTGCGAACATTTCAGTGCAATTCATAACTTTCAACTGAAAAACATAAACATGCGTCTAAAATTTTTTAACCACTTCTAACTCAAACTGCACACTGCAGACAGTTTTGCTTAATTGGTCAAATTTTGCCACAACTCCAACCGCAATGCAGAATCTAGAAACTATCAAATTGTTGAGCTTCCATTTTAAAATACAGAAATTTTCAATCGCGGATTAAATAATTGTCATTTTAATCAAAACATTTCAGCAAACTGACGAAATATAGCTTTAACAAGAAACCTGAAAGTAATCCACGAAAATGTACAAAGTTCAAACTTTCTTTGAAATTGAATTGAGGGCAAACGTTCAAAAATTACAAACGGATAAGTGAAAGACAGTTGACTGGAATTTAATGACAGAAAAATTGGGCAGTTCTGACGCCGTTTAAAATTTTGGCGTATGAAAGTCCACTCCCGATTACAAGATGAAGTCTTGAACTCTTATTAAAACATTTGTTACGGCAGAACATGAACTGTAGTTTCATGCAGGTTAGTTTTACACTTATGAATCACTAGAAAGTTTCCGAGGTTAGCAGTTTTGAGTGGGTTAAAGTTTATTCATTCTGATTTTGATGGCTTTATCAGCTGAGAAATTGTCCAGCTTTACGAATTACGAAATCATGTTTTACAATTTGCAAGTTTTAGGCCAACATGTAAAAATCCACAGGGAACAAAAAAGTACAAAAGTCCTCATGAAAATTGTTAATACGCTACAGAGAAAACAAGCCCCAAGTTTGAAGAAATCCCCTGTTACTTTTTCTTCTATTTAAATGTGAAAAACTTTTTTTGTCTAAATTTTACTTTTCGGATGCATTTCAAAGCCATCTTCTTTTTTAGAAAACCAAACTTGATAATCATAATTTTTCTTATGTAAAATAAACAAAAATTCAAGAAGGAAACACTTTTTTTTTTCTCTATGTACACTTAAACTAAGCAATAAACAGGACCAATGAAGCATGATCGTATTTTGAACACCGCCAAGACGGGAAAAACGTTCAAAATTCAAAAGTCATGTAGTAAAATTTGGATGCAGTTTTTTGCAATTAAAAACACTCATTCTACAAAATAATGTCAATCTCATTCAATTTCAATTCCAGTGCTCTTCATGAGAAAAGAGACGAAGATTTGGCATCAATTTGAAGGCGAATTTAGGTGAGACGCTCGTCGCCTTCATAAAATCTTCTTGCAGTTCCTCGTTCTTGTCATTTTCATCAAATTGTTCACTTTCTGAAAATCCACGAGGTAGAAAAAGTTGTTCCAGTTCTGCAAGTCACAAAAAATGTAAATTCACATAAAAAAGGAAACTTTGATCAAAAGACAAAAACAAATTGGTAACTTTTTAATTTTCATGCCTTGTGTTAAGAATTACATACAAAATATTTGTGTTTATTTGAGTTACCTTTTGCTTCGAAAATTGATGGCATCACTCGAAATTTGTCAACTTCCTCCGTTTCAAATTCGCCTCTTCCAAAAGTTCGAAGAAAACGACAAGTGTTTTTCTCCATTCCTGTAAAACCCGCATCAATTTCAGATCCAGCGCAATTGAAATCAACTTCGAGAACCTTCAATCCTTTTTTCTGCCAAATGATTGGTGCAAAATCGGCAAATGTCTTGACTTTGGCCAGCGAAAGATGTTTTACATTCGGAAATAATGGAAGAAACAGCTCCAAGTTTTGCTTGAGTGGTTGGGAAATTTTGAGAGATTTCATTGTTGAAATTGGAGGATGATTCTCAAAAAGCTTTATATGTTCTTTTTCGATTTTGGAAACTTCCTTCAAGTGAATCGCGTGAAGATTTGGCAAGAACTTTGAAACTCCAACATCATTTTCAGATGGCGTGAATAGACGAGGAAATTCTCTCGTCAAATCTCCAGAGAGCGTCAATTTCTCCACGCTGTTCATTCGAGGCCACTGAATGAAACTTCTGGAATTCGGCAAGGGAGTAAACTTTAGCTTTTTCAGAGAGTTTTGGCTCAAATTGAGGATTGTTGAAATGTTGTTGCTAAAGGACGGAGCAAGTTCCGGATTACCCTGAAAAATACGGCCTGAAAAGTCCACCGTCAAACTCGTGAGATGGAGCTGCTGGAGGTTTGGAATCGTAAATTCCACTTGGCGCATGATGATGACGCTTTCGTATTTGTCTAGTTTTATTTTGAGCCCCTTGAGAGCCGAAATCCGCTGTCTAAAAGAGTCAATTTCCTCGCTTGACCTGATTCCAAAACACTCTTGAAGATTTGGAGCAGCCTCCAAAATTTCTCGCACCAGGAAAAGCGAATTTCCCTCTCCAAGTTTTACGCAAGCCAAGGATGGGAGTTGCGTCGCTGGACCTGGAGAATTCTCTGGAAATATTCTGGACAAAACTTGTGGAACTTGAGGTGGAGCTGGACCTGCAAAAACTTGAGGTACCCGAATTATCCTGATGCCGAGCCCTGATGCACTGGAGTTTAAATTTTTGTGCTCTACAAAATTATCCAGCTCCAGAGTTTCAACATGAGGAATTTTCTCCACCAACAAATTTCTCACCGTGTTCAAGTTTTGGGGTCCAATCAATTTGATTCCTTTGACACGACTTCCGAACTGACAAAAAAACGCCTGAGCACCAAGAGTCTGCAAATTCCCGTTGAAAATAAAATGAGCACACGGAAATGTTTTGGAGGTGCTCAAAAAAGTCGTTAGTTCTTCAAGTTTTCGTGCGGAATTTTGTCTTCGTCCCACAAAAAATTCTCTAGAACGGTCAAAACGGCTGAGTTCAACTTGAAAAGTTCTTCGCTTGAGCAAAACTTCTGTGGCAAAATCCCGCCATTCTCGACTCACCAAACGGCAGTTTTTAAGGAGATCTCGCGTTTTCATTGATTTTAGGAGTTTGAGCAGAATCTGTTAAAAAATAGACAAAACAGAAAGTTTCGTTTTAAATCAAGTTCTTTTTGACAGCAATTCTTTTGCTTTTACAGCGGGAGTTTAAAATTTGGTTTTGCAGTAAAACAAAATGTTTATTTCCTGTACAGATTTATATTTATTTTTACCATTGGAATTCTTGCAACTTTGAGCGCAGCCTCTGCCGAAACTTCTAAATCGACTGTATTTGTGGGCTGATTTATTTGGGCTTGGTCTTTTTGTACTTTCATAATTTTCCGCTCATTTTCATCCGGTTTTGTTGCATTCGCCTGCTGCATCGGCTCAGCTTCAAATCCT
Organism: Sminthurinus elegans; assembly: GCA_034698325.1. Classification (NCBI taxonomy): domain Eukaryota; kingdom Metazoa; phylum Arthropoda; class Collembola; order Symphypleona; family Katiannidae; genus Sminthurinus; species Sminthurinus elegans. The sequence continues at coordinate 8,620 of JAQGBI010000360.1, read as the reverse complement.
TCAGCTGAAACTCCAAACTGTCTCAATTTCTGTACAAAAACAAAATTAACTATTTTTACACTCGCATTTATATCAGCAAAGGCCAAAAGACAAAACTATCAAAAACAAATTAAATGAAATGCCTTGAAATAACATAAAAAATCAAACCTCTTTAAGGAATGGGATCAACTTTTCATTGGTTTTAAACGCCCTTTGAAGGGACACATTCGAGATTTCCTTGGCATCTAAGGCCTTTTCAAGTTGTTCTATTTTGTTGTCTTTCTTCTTGATTATTTCAAGCAGCTGCAACTCCTTTTCACAAGCAACATTTTCCGCCTGTGGAATTAATAAATACACGTAAAAAACACAGAAATTAAATAAAATTCATGTTATTTGAATATTTTTGCACAGCTTTCTTGCTATTTCTCAAAACGAGTTGAATTTTTACTGAAGTTTTAAAATCCATTAAATTTAAATGAAAAACAACTGTTTTTACTTACCATTTCAAAAACGTTTCTCGCTTTTCAACTCAATTTATAACTTGCTTAAAAAATTGGGGATTGGGAAACGATTGAAAGAAAACTCAATGGAAATACAAAAGATTTTTGTTTATGCACAGGAAAAAGAAGAAAGAGATTTAAATAATCTTTTGAGCTCTAAACTTTTGTTGTCAACAGGAGCAAAGTTTTAAACGTTCTGAGGATTTAAAGTTGGATTCTTTTGACTTGAAAGGAAAGTAGAAAAAAAACCAGTCCAGCTTAGGCCAGTAACCCCAAAAATAGAACACGGACAAAAAAGGCCAAAGTCCAAAGTGCAGAATTTCTGAAGGTTCCAGCACAAACCAAAATAGGAAAAGAGAAAGGAAATTCTTGGAAAATCTTCATCCAACAAGAGATTTGGAATTTTCTAGGAACCAGAAAAGTTGGAAACACGTAGACAAGAAAAGAGACTAAAAATAAGCTAGTCATTTGTTTTCAAACTTAAATGTCCACTTTATGAGGATTTTCATTAATTTAGAAGACGGAAAATTATGGAGAAATGTTTGTTTTTTAAGGAAAAAACTTTGTGTCGAGCACAATTTAAGCCATAGTTAAAATAAAAATACAAAGTCCACCAAATCAAAACACTAATTGCTTTTTGCATATTTTAATTACTGAGCAAATCAAAAGTGTCAAAATAGCTAGAAAGATTGTGCCAACAATTTGTTAATTGCGTATGTCCAAAAACACTCCAACTTTACATAGAAAGACAAAATGACAGGCATGAAAATGTTGAACGGCGTTCAATTCAAACTACACTGCAGAAGCGCAGACGTGAAGCATCCTTTTATGGGGACGTTCCGTAAAACGACCAAATGCGTTTCGATTACAGTGTGAACACACACAATGCCATGTTGAGCATATAAAAGCCGCTGAACTCAGCCCCTTGACTCAGTTAAATGTGCAGTCCAAATATTTTGCGTATTATTCGTGTATTAAATATCAATGAGCGTGAGACATTAAACAATAAAACAAAATTTAAAATCTTCAGTCTTCAGGAGAATTGCTTTACAGAACAAAAACTTTAGATGGCGTTCAACTTTGATTTCTCCAAATTATATTGCATGTAAAAATTTTATTGTAAACTTATGCACAACATCAAAAAAATATAATTTAATAAATACAAGCGTCTTTTGGATATTTTCGTAACTACAATTTTATTAAAATTTCACGGAAATTTGTGTTTCAAAGAAAAGTATTTTGGTGGGGAAAGAAATGTCAAGTTTATTTGTTATTAATTGCTACCCTAGACATCCTGTACCCTTCCTCAGTTTTTCATTCAGGTTAATAGTTTCATCGGCGTCGATTTTCCTGGGCAATCTCAATTTTTACAAAACCGCCTCTTTCCTGTGAGTCAAGAGGTGGCGTTTCAGGTCGGAAGTCGTTTTTGAGGCGTATTCGCACTTTGGCTCTTTGCACTTAAAAGGTCGAATGTCAGAATGAATATTTCTCAAATGGGACAAGACGGCAGCTCTTGTTTTCCCTCGGTGTGAACAAAGTTCACATTTGTACCGTCGTTCGTCGCTGTGACTCTTCAAATGAGCGGAAATATTATCTCTGGTTTTAGTTCGAAATTCACAGGATTCAACCGAACAAGCAAAAGGTTTTTCATCAGAATGCACAACTTTGTGTCTTTCAACGTGTGTTTTTGTCTTGGCTTCGTAATTGCAGTTGGGCTCGTCACATTTGAACCATTTTTCAAGGGTGTGTCTGCTTTTAATGTGCTGCGTGAGATGAGTTTGGCCTTTTCCGGAATATTCACAAAGTGGACAGGAAAAAGAAGGGCGTTCCGCACCCTCTTGCGGCTCGTGTGTGAAACTGTGTCGATTGAGGTTGGATATTTGAGTTGTTGAATATTCACAATTTGGTTCGGGGCATTTGAACGGCCGTTCTTTTGTGTGGATTCTGGAATGAGAAACAAGATGAGCTGGATGAGCCGTTGCGTAAGAACAGGATTCAAATTGACAAGTCAAAGGTTTTTCGCAGAAAAATTTACTCTAATTTAACACAAACCCCTGAACGTTTTTGTTATGCAGTTGAACAGCATTTCTCTGTGTGAAAAATACAATCGTATTGAATTTCACCTCTCTTCAAGAAAGTTGCGCATCCTTTGTGTATCTAAACTCACTGCAAATAAAATATTCCTCGTCGTGAATTTTTGTCTCAGTTATTTCAAAAAAGTAAAGTGTTTCAACTTTTTGGATTTCTATGAGTATTTCTGAGGTAAAGAAATCAAACACTTTGAACTTTAATCCACCTCAAAATGAAACCCGGGGACAAAAAATTGGAACAAAAAATTGTTGAGCACAAGTGCGCCATCTGTCCTTATTCAACAAAGATTCTTCAACACTACAAAACACATTTGACAGTTCATTCTGATAAAAAGCCCTTCAAATGCCCCGAGTGTCCGTACAAGACAAAAACGAAAACTCATGTCAAATCTCATTTCCAAACTGTGCATCTTCTGAAATCACCCTCTTCTCGTCCTTTTCCATGTCCAGAGTCTGGATGTTCGTACGCTGCAAAACAAAAGGCAGATCTCAAAAAACATTTAAAAGTCCACTGTGATGAAATTCCCGAGTTTTCTTGTTCTCATCCCAATTGCAACTTTTCTACAAAACATAAACTAAGTCTCACTTTTCACAATCGCCTTCACACGGGTGAAAAACCGTTTGTTTGTCAATTTGAATCCTGCTCTTATTCGACGACAACTCAGAGTCATCTTATTCTTCACACTAGAATCCACACAAAAGAAAAACCGTACAAATGTCCAGAGGCAAATTGTGAATACGCTACGACTCAAAAGGGCAGTCTCAAATCTCATCAGCTCACTCATCATCCGAAAGAGGGCGAAGAACGCCCTTCATTTCAGTGCCCTCTTTGCCTATTTTCTGGGAAAACAAAAGCGTATCTCAAAAACCACATCAAAATTCACACTCTCGAGAAACTCTTTAAATGTGATCATTTTAATTGCAATTTTAAAGCCAAGACTAAGGCTAGCATTGAAAGTCACAAAGCGGTTCATTCTGATGAAAAACCGTTGGCCTGTTCATTTCAGTCATGTGATTTTCGCTGTAAATTCAAACGTGCACTTGACGACCATTTGAAGACGCACAGTGACGAACGACGTTACAAATGTGAACTTTGTCCATTCCGAGGAAAAACGAGAACCGTCGTCTCACACCACTTAAATAATATCCATTCTGACCTCCGACCTTTTAAATGCACAGAACCAAAGTGCGAGTACGCATCCAAGACGAAAGGCAACTTAAATGCTCATCTTTTGATTCACAACAGAAAGCAAAAGTAATCAGAAAAGAGTCTGCATTTTGTATTCTGTATTCTGCACACAGACCATGTAAACAAAATCCCAAAAGTTGTTTGGAAAACAACATACTAAATTCAGACCTTGTAAATATTGGAAATTCTATAATCAAAGCTCTGTGAAATTTGATTCAGCACTGGAAACAAATGCCGCCAACTAATCAGCACCGAGGAGCCAAAGCAAAGGACTGCCAATTGATAAACTGACATTGTAAAACGTGGGATCGTGTTTTTTCTCCGACACGTTAGCAAAATACAACAAAAACCACAACATGAAATATTATGAAATTTAAAGGTGCAATTCTTTCATTGTTTTAGTCTCAAGTTGTCATTTTGAGATTGTAAAAAGTATTTTTATTACATAAGAATAAAGTATTATCAACTTTAGCTTCTAGAATTGTGTTTTGTCAAGCAGATCATTTTATGAACCAAGAATTTCATTGCTTTTACAAGAAAATCAAACAGAATATAAAAACGCTTGATGTCTAACTTCCGCTGGTTTCTGTTTCAGATTTTACAGCACTTTTGCAATTTCACTTTCTTTAGCGTTTATTATTCGCTACAGAATACTTGTCACCTAGAAAATCTTTGGACATTCTGTAGATATTAGATGCACAGAAAACACAAACGGCGTTCAGCTCACACGAAATTAATTTTTTAAGTCTTAAGTTTAACATTTTTCCAGGACTCAAAGTTTTTTCTGAATCTTGTGGCTCAGTGAAAGTTCATCTGAAACTTTGCAGAGTTTTGACTATGCTTAAAATTTCATCTCTCTCAAGTTTGCCCTTGTGCTAGAATGCCCACTGAACAAAACTTTCCTCCGCATGACGAGAGATATTCTTTTTTACCTCCAGAGACAGCATCTTGGAGAAAAATTATCATGCTGGACACTTGGAAAAATAGTATACAATAAAAGACAGATGGAGATCCTATAGTCTCAGATGCTACGTTGTAAAATTTACGTTTTTTGGCCGTCAGTTATTACAAAATGGTTTTTGCGGATATTTTATGAATAATCACTGCATTTCTGTGTGATTTTAGACTTGGGGGCACCTTGTTCGATTTCGCGGCCCTCTGTCTCCTGTTTTGGGCGTCTTTGGTTCGTTTTGTGGTGATGGCTTTGTGTTTTTTTGTTAGGAGCCGGTTGTTTGTTTTTGGGTGTAGTGCTTTATTTTTTGGACCACTTTATTTTTTCATATAAATAAATAATTGATGCTAAAAAGCAGCTGCTTCAAGTTTAAATTCAAGACCAGTCGTTTGTCAAAATTTAAACAAAAATTCACGTTTTCAAAAGTTCGTTTCTCGTTTGAACTCTGAATCAACATTACAAACACTTTTTGACAAGAAAAAGTTATAGCTCCAGATTATTTTTGCATTTGTCACGTTTTTATGAAGATTTACTCCGTTCTAGAACTCTCTATGAACATTTGAAAAATGACTGAAATAACTTCAACCGGCGTCTAAATCTTATATTTTTCTGAAACATGAATGCAAATTTCCATTGCCATTAAAATGTGAACAATATTCCCATATTTTTGAAAGGAATAAAAACAACCTCGATAAATAAAAACATTAGTCTCAATAGAAAGTTTTTACTTGTTTGATTTTAATTCCTTCATTTGCCGTCTCTTTTTCTTGGAATTTCTAATCCACAGTTTCCAAATCCAATTCAAAGAATTTCTCTTTCCGATTTTTCCTTTCTCTTTTTTCTCACGTCGACTCTGCTGTTAAATTTGTACTTCATCATTGCCATTGTGTTTTTGAGTAGCAAGCAGAAAAGTTTACTCTAATTTAAAACTAAAATGGTGTAATACACTAGATTCACTTAGATTACACTTAGATTCTAAACTCCTTGTAAATAAAATATTCCCCGTCGTGAGTTTTTTTCTCAGTTAATTGAAAAACATTAAGTGTTTTAGCGTCTCCTGCGTTTCTGCAATTACTTCTGCAGTAAAGAAATCAAACACTTTGAATATTCAAAATGAAACCTGGAGACAAAACATTGGAACAAAAATCGGCGGAACGCAAGTGCATCCTCTGTCCTTATTCAACAATGGATCCCGGAAGCTACAGACAACATGGCCAAGTGCATTCGAGTGAAAAGCCCTTCAAATGCCCCGAGTGCCCATTCAGAGCGAAACGTGCATCTCATGTAAAATGCCACGTGAAAAATGTGCATCTTCTGAAATTGCCGTCATCATTTCGTCCTTTTCCGTGTCCAGAGTCTGGCTGCAACTACGCTGCAAAACAAAAGGCACATCTCATACGTCACTCAAAAATCCACTCTGAGGAAATTCCAGAGTTTTTTTGTTCTCATTCCATCTGCAACTATTCCACCAACAACAAAGAACGTCTTAGAGAACACAATCGAATTCACACTGGAGAAAAACCTTTCGTTTGCCAATTTGAATCCTGTTCTTTTGCCACTGCTGCGTCGTACACGCTTGTGCTTCACTCGAGAATCCACACGAAAGAAAAACCGTACAAATGCCTTGAACCAAACTGTGAATATGCTTCAGCACATACTTCTGGTCTCAAGCTACATCAACTTAATCATCATCCGACAGAGGGAGAAGAACGCCCTTCCTTTAAATGCCCGATTTGTGAATATTCCACCAAAAGGAAATCACATCTCTCCCGCCACGTCAAAACTCACACACTCGAAAAATTATTCAAATGTGACGAGCCCAACTGCAGTTTTGAAACCAGAAGAAAAGATCAGCTCAAAAGTCACAAACTTTATCATTCAGATGAAAAACCTTTTGCCTGTTCATTTGAATCCTGTGAATATCGAAGCAAAGAGAAAAGTACTCTTTCCCGCCATTTGAAAATCCACAGTGACGAACGACGTTACAAATGTGAACTTTGTCCATTCCGAGGAAAAATAAGACTTGTTGTTACACAACATTTGAAAAATATGCACTCTGACCTTCGACCTTTTAAATGCACAGAGACAAATTGTGATTACGCAGCCAAGCGAAAACCGCAATTAAAACACCATCTGTTAAGGCACAAATAGGAGAAAAATTAGACTGCAAAAGATGATGGCTGCAAAAAATGAAGTACATCAAAAGACTTGCAAGCGTTGTGAATTTTGAGCATTTCAAATCAAGATTTGAGTGAATTTAAAACTCTTCAGCAAAGGCAGAGGCAAAATCTCGCTAATTGACAAAATGCTCGTGTAAAATTTGGAGCCATGCTATTTCAAAAAGTGGTTTGCAGCAACCAACACAATGCAAGCAAAAACGTGACATAAAACTAAATGTCTAATTGTTTCCCAGCTCTTTTCCGACTTTCCGGTTTTGATATTGTAAAAAGTATTTCTATGACAAACACAAGAATAAAATATTATGCATTTTAGTTTCTAAAATTGTGCTTTCTAAAGCAGATTATTTTTTGAAAGGAATTATTTTATTGGGTTTATTGTACAAATTAATTCTCAACTTCCGTTTGTGTCCCGCTCATATTCTAGAAAGCGTGTGTAATTTAATGCCTTTGCTCATCTGCAGAAGTTTTTGTTGCGCACTGTTACTTTTTTGTGGCATGGCTCATACTCAATATTAAATAAAATTTAGTATTCAACGTCTGCTTATTTTAACACAAAGTGACTCAAGCTCAATGCAGAGAACCAGATGTAGTTTTAGACAACGGGACAGAGTCGTTTGTACATTACCTAACACAAAAGAACTCAAATTATAAGCTCAAAAATTACAACCGGCGTTCTGGTATCGCAACATTGATTTTCTCAGCAGAGCCAAGTATGAGTTTTATTTTTTACCAGATGCTAATGGTTTTCATGAAACATAATCAAAAACGTTTTTAGCTGTCCTCAAAATGACTTTAATGCAGTTAATTTCTTTTGTTTTTAATTCAGTTGAAGTAGTCAAAATGCTATCAAGAAATGAACATTATTTTTATTATCTCGTTTGAGCACGGGAAATTGAAACGATTATTGAAAATTTACAAAACAAAGTGAACAAGATTGTCATTAAAAATTTGGTTTTGCAAAAGGAAAACAAGAATCAAGATTCTGTGAAGAAAAGTTTTTAAAATTGATGTATTTAAAGACAATTTAAAGCACTCTTAATTCTTAATCCTTTATATTCATTTAGATTTTCTGGTGCGGATCTTCATCTCTGATTTTGCTAGAACAGTTCCTCCTTTCCACGAATGCCACCAAATGCCCTCTTGACTTGCGACTGTTTCTCCCTCCTCAAAATAAAGTCCACTTAAATTGGAGTAGCTGTAGTAGTTGAACTATTACACAAAACAAGAAAAGTCAATTCAAAATTAAACAGAACATTTAAAGAGCTTCAAAGTGATGATTTAGAATGTAACTTTTTTATCCGTCAACATTTTTCAAAAGGCAGTTTGATTTTGGTCTGTGCTTTGACTTTTAATTTACTTGCAAATACTTGTAATATTAAGTGAATCCCCAAAAACTGACTCACCTACCAACCGCCGCCGCCACGATATTCTACCGCACAATTACCAGAATAGTTGTCATTGTCCTTGTCTTTTGTGGAGAATATGATTCCGTCCAGGATGTTGTCACCTCCAAAATCCGAGTTTGTCATCGAGTCGTTTGCATCTCCAGAAAAACCATTGATTGACAATCGATAGAAGTCTGAAGCGTGTGAAATTGAGAAATTTGAGTATTTTGTCCATTTTTTCTGCCCTTCGAAACCTTCCAGTTCAATTTGTACAAAAATTTACATAATATACAATATTCAAATTTTCTCATTATAATAATATATTATATTATTGTGTTTGTGTGT
>JAQGBI010000359.1:0-17708 GCA_034698325.1 Sminthurinus elegans | reverse complement strand
AAAAAAACCCGAATTACGGAATTTCCCCGAATTTCGGGGTTTTGGCCTTTGGATTCCGGGTTTCGGTGTTTTTAGGTACAAATACCGTGCTGCAACGTCCATGTACAATTTCCTCTCATTTGGTGCAGTATTTGATAGGTCTTTTGCCAAAATAAAAAAATTTTTGCCAGAAAATCTAGTTTTTTTCATCAAATTTAATCATAAAATAATTCACTGAAGGCGTATTTACTGTCCGATTTTTCGGGCCAATAGCTCATTTTTTAGATAAAAGCCTGGGCTTTTAGACTGTTAAATCACTTGGCTGAGTTTGTTTACAGTTCTTCCGAAAATCGGGGTTTTGTACTAGTTACCCGGGTAGTTTTTTAAAACCCGGGCTTTTTCGCATTTCAATAATTTTTCCTTAAAGCCCATGCAATTACCTTTCTAAAATGGTAACCCACATGAAAATCAGATATAGGGGTCGTTTGAAATTAAATAAAACACAAATCAAGGTTCTCAGGGATGCTTGACCTTTGACCTCTTTGTGATAGCTCAAATCAAAACCGATGGTCAAAATATTTTACAGGTAATATCTTCATAGGTAGACCTTTTATTTAAGACCATGTCCCGATGACTTTTCAAACCTTTTTGCAAAATGAAGCACCCTAGTAATCACACGAAGATTCTGTGCATTTGAAAGGTCGCAAGCCAGAATGCACAAGTCTAATATGATTTGAAACTACGGTTCTTTGTTTTCCTCTGAATGGACAAAGTTCACATTTGTACCGCCGCTCGTCACTGTGAGTTCTCTCGTGATCCTTGAGATTTCCCATTTGTTTGCAACGGAATTCACAGGATTCAAATGAACAGGCAAAAGGTTTTTCATCCGAATGCTTCAATTTGTGAGTTTTGATTTTACCTTTTGTTTTGGCTTCAAAATTGCAGTTGGGCTCGTCACATTTGAACAATTTTTCGAGCGTGTGTGTTTTGATGTGAGCGGAGAGAGCAGTTTTAACTTTTACGGAATATTGACAAAGTGGACATGAAAATGAAGGTCGCTTTTCGCCCTCCTTCGGCTCATGAGTAAGTACATGTTTTTTCAGATCGTCATTTCGAGCCGCTGAATATTTGCAACCTTCTTATGAGCATTTGTACGGTTTTTCTTTTGTGTGGGTTCTCGAATGTCTCACAAGATTATTTGAACAGGCCGCGGCGTAAGAACAGGATTCGAATTAACAAACGTACGGTTTTTCTCCCGTGTGACGTCGAGTGTGAACAGTGAAATCTCCGTTTCGATTTGTAGAGAAATTGCAATTTGGATGAGAACAGGAAAACTGAGGTTCTTTATCAGAGTGGATTTTTGAGTGTTTTTTGAGTGAGTATTTTTCTTTTGCAGCGTAGTTGCAGCCAGACTCTGGACATGGGAAAGGTCGCAAAGAAGATGGTGACTTCAGAAGATGCACATTTTGGACATGGGTTTTGATAATGCATTTCGCTCTTGCCGTGTAAGGGCACTCGGGGCATTTGAACGGCTTTTGATTCGCATGTGATTTTAAATGTTGCTTGAATTGTTTCAGATTCTGTGTTGAGTAAGGGCAGCTTTTGCATTGGTAGTCAGGACGAACTTGATTTTTTGTTGTGTTTTTTGGGATTTCCATTTTCAAAAGAGACTAAAAGCTGTTTTCTTATCAAAATGGGAGAAAAGTCTCAAATGTAATTCAAGTCAACAAAGGGAGTCGTAGAATTTATCACTATGGATTTCCCTCAAAATCTTTCTATATTTATTTTGGAAATTCAAATTCAACGGAGTTTGTGACAAGAGCCAAGTTTCAACTTGTTGCCAAAATATCAAGTTCTAGAATTGTAAAGAACTTGAAACTAAATTTTTAGGGGAATGCAACTTTTTTCCTTTGTAAAATTTCCCTTTAGATTTACACGCGGAAAAAAGAGAGTCAAAAACTTGCTGAGAAATTTATTTACTCGGTCAAGTTTTAAGTGTTGAATTTGAGATGGACAATTTTAAACTTTGAATTGTAAAAGGCAGAAAAGAGAAGGGAAATTCTTGGAAATTGTTCATCGATGGATTTAGTTTTTCAAGGAAGTGGGGAAAAGACAAACCAGTCTAAAAATAGACTCAGCATTTATTTTTAAGCGTAAATGTACATTGTTTAAATAGTTTTGCAGTTCCGAGAACTTTCACTCGGAAAGGAAATTGTTTGAGGTCATGTAAATAAATTAAAGTATGCTTTTCTCAGAATTTAAACCGTCGTTAAGACATAAAAGCACAACAAAAATGCAACAGGTGCTAATGTAAAATGTAGAAACAGTTGGAAAGTTCCGTTTTAAAATAAAAAATAAATCTTGTACCTGGGAAACAAAACCAGCGCATTTTGAATTCTCCTCGCGTAAATGTTTTGTTCCTTTTCCTAAAACTGAGCAAATCTTCTGTTTTTGATTCCACGAATTTCCATTGTCTTTGTTCTTTTCTCTTCAATTTTTGGCCCTTCTATTTTCTGGCATTCACAATTCATCCACTTTTTATTTGAAAGTACTTGTTAGTTTTTAGACACAAGAGACAGCCTGTTACCAGCCCGAGAAATACATTTTATTTTATTTTATTTTGAGTTTTAAGTATTCTTTGTTCTAACATGCTTGTTTGCAATTGATATTTGATACATCGTTTCTGCAGACCACCTGCACAGCGTACTTCAAAAGCCAGTTTCTATTGCCTTTTGTCACATTGCCTTGTTTTTTAGCAGGTCAGTAGCAAAATCACAGTTGAAAATTATAGTTTGAATCATCGTTTTCATAAGTTAACATTTATTACGTTAAAAGTTTGCACGTGCGTCTTACAATAATTTAGAAAAGAAACATCTTGATTCTTTGGACTTCCTTTAGTTCCAAAATGGAGACCACAAAACGCAAACGCCTGGCAGAAATAACTCACATGGAGCACAAGTGCGCCCTCTGTCCTTATTTATCAAACTGTCTCAGGAACTACAAACGCCACCTGAAAACTCACTCTAATGAAAAGCCATTCAAATGCCCCGAGTGTGAGTACAGGGCGAAACAAAACGGTGGTGTTGCTACTCATGTCAAAAATGTCCACCTTTTAAAATCACCTTCAGCATCTCGTCCTTTTCCGTGGCCAGAGTCTGGATGCAACTACGCTGCGAAAGACAACCCAACTCTCACAAGACACTCAAAAATCCACTCTGATGAAAAATCCATCTTTTGTTCTCATCCCAACTGCAACTACTCAACAAAAGATAAAGCAGGTCTAATTTCTCACACTCGAATTCACACGGGCGAAAAACCGTTTGTTTGCCAATTTGAATCTTGTTCCTATGCTGCGGCTAAATCAAGTGATCTTGTGGTTCACTCGAGAACCCACACGAAAGAAAAACCATACAAATGCACTGAACCAAATTGTGAATATTCAGCCACAAACAGGACAAATCTGAAACAGCATCAAATCGCCCATCATTCAACCGAAGTTCCAGAAGGCCCTTCTTTTCCATGTCCACTTTGTGAATACAAAGGGAAAACTAAAGGAAGTCTCACTTCACACGCTAAGCAACACACCCTCGAAAAATTCTTTAAGTGTGACGAGCCCAACTGCAATTTTGAAGCCAAGACAAAAAGAGAAATTACGAAACACAAAGTTGTGCATTCTGATGAAAAGCCTTTTGCCTGTTCATTTGAATCGTGTCAATTTCGTTGTAAACTCAAATACGCTCTTTCTTATCATTTGAACAGTATTCACAGTGACGAGCGACGGTACAAATGTGAACTTTGTCCTCATCGAGGCAAAACAAGGAGCGACGTTGTCAAGCATTTGAGTAACGTCCATTCAGACGTTCGACCTTTTAAATGTTCAGAACCGGAGTGCAGTTACGCAGCCAAGACAAAATCACGTCTGAAGGACCATTTTCTAACCCACAAGAAAAAACAAAAATAAGCATATGCACATTCACTTCTTTAAACAGCCCATAAAACAGAACACCTCAGAAAATGGGAACTATTTTGTCAATAACAAGGCCAGACAAAAATACCAGCAGGTTCAATTGCTACACGTTTTGAGGATATTGTGATTTACAATCCTGATACCGAATTGCTAAATTTGTAAATCGACCAGTGAAAGGACTGATGATCTTCAAGCTGTAAATTGGACTAGTATCTAGAAAATTTTACATGGCGTTCAAATCCAGCATTTGACTACAAGCAGTTGGCTGTTCTTATCGGCAGCAGTTCATTGATTTTGTACTGACGTCATCAGATGTTGATGGCATCACCCAAATACATAAAAAAATCACGAGAATCTTCGCTCCCTAGAAATCTGTGCTATTTAATTTAATGTCTATCAAAGAAAATCGGCTAGAAAAACAAATTAGCTACTTGTGACATGTTGAGCTCAACTTGGGTACATAAATTAAAAATTAATCATGCGGCGTCGAGCTCAAGCGTTATTTGCAATTGAAAGTGACGAGAGAAGCGTGTGAAATGAATTTTAAATATGCTTGTACAATTTTTTCAAAAATAAACTAAGCCGTAAATGTGAAATGTAATGTTTTAAGTTTAAAATTTACATGTGATAACACATTTTTTATTGCCGTGCATATTTTTCTTCTTCAGTTTGTCCAAGTAATTTTTACAATCTCAATTTTGTGTACAAAGGGAGTAGAAAAATAAACTGCGATCTCTTTTTGCCGTTGAATAAGTGAGAACAATTTGCTTGTTTCTGTTACTTCAAATTGGTAAACAGCGCTTTTTGTCCGTCATTCACATCTTCCTGGCTTAAAAATTTGTTAATAAACAGTCTTCAGACATTCTCACGTACACAATTCTGCCTTTTGCCGTGCCCAATATAACTCAAATGTAAATGTTAGGTTTTTGTGTCCCATGAATGGTCGTTTGACGTTGAATTTTTTATACTTTTATTGAAGTTTTAATCACTATACACGCTCTGAAAAGGGGGACAAGCATTTTTTCTCAGACAAAATGACTGTCCCATTTTTCATTGCGAGTCAAAAAATTGTGATTTAGGTTGGATTTTGTTTTGCAATGTAATTTTGTCCGACTTCTCTAGCGCACATTTTTCAAGTGGTTCCTGAAGACATTTCTTGTTTTGACGGATTTTTTTATGAACAAATGTTTTAGTTTTCTATTAACTGTTTTGTATTTTTGGTGTCGCACATTCAAGTTTTGTGATGCCAGTGCTGAACATTTTATTTGAAACTCCAGAGGAAAATACTTTCCACAACGTTCTCCACAATATGAAATTCACAAAAAACGGACTTGGTTTGGCCCGTCGTTTAGATTGCAATTGTGAAAATTTATCTCTAATTCATGTCCATGCAGCGTAAACGCAGAATTTACAATCGGCGTTCAAGTCGTGCAACGTTTTTTTCGGCCTCTTTTAAGTAGTTTATTTAAAAATTAGAACTCTTATTTATAACAATTCAAGTGAATAAAATTATTTATTTAAACCAAATAGTTTTAATTTGTTGATTGACAGCCAAAAAGTCCAAAAAAGTTAAAATTGTGCAGAGAAAAAGTGCCAAAAACTTGTAAATTGTAAATGAATTGCTAGAAGCGACATATTTTTCAAAAGTGTATTAGTCTATTTTTTGAGCTTTGGGGTATGTTTGGTAGAATTTTTACTGAGAGTCTTCAGATGTACAAATGAACCTAACTTTCCTTTGACGTCTTCTGAACCGAAAAGTCACGGTGAATCGCGTTTTGATGAAGCTTGACACTTCGAGCTCGAGAAGCTTTATAATTGCAATCTGGCAATGAGCAAGAGTATTTTTTGTCTCCCGTGTGAATCAAAATATGTTGATTTCGATCTGCTTTCCTCTTGAACGCGGAATCGCACTTTGGCTCTGTGCATTTAAAAGGCCGAATATCAGAGTGCACCAGTTTTAAATGGGTCGAAACGACCTCTCGCGTTTTTCCTCGGAACGGACAAAGTTCGCATTTGTAAATTCGATATTCACTGTGACTTTCCAAATGAACAGAAAGATTTCTTTTGGTTTTGCAACGGAATTCACATGATTCGAAAGAACAAGCAAAAGGTTTTTCTTCAGAATGAACAACTTTGTGAAGTCTGATTTCTGCTTTCGTCTTGGCTTCAAAATTGCAGTTGGGCTCGTCACACTTGAACAACTTTTCTAAAACGTGTGTTTGGATGTGCCGGGAGAGATTTATTTTACTGTTTCCCGAATATTCACAAAGGGGACATAAAAATAAAGGACGTACTTCGCCTTCTTTTGGCGGGTGAGTCAGTCCATGTTTATTGAGGTCGCCTTTCCGAGCGGTCGAAAATTCACAATTTGGCTCACTGCATTTGAATGGCTTTTCTTTTGTGTGGATTCTTGAATGCACTACAAGATGTTCCTGTTGTGCCGCGGCATAAAAACAGGATTCAAATTGGCAAACGAACGGTTTCTCTCCCGTGTGAACTCGAGTGTGGGAAACAAGACTGCTTTGATATTTTGTGGAGTATTTGCAATTTGGATGAGAACAGGAGAAGGATTTTTCATCAGTGGAGTGGATTTTGGAGTGTCGAATGAGATTTCCTTTTTTTGTTGCAGCGAAGTTGCATCCAGACTCTGGACACGGAAAAGGGCGCGAAGATTTTGATAGCGATCGAAGAATGTGCACAAGCTTCATATGAGTGTTGACTGTTCCTATTTGTTTTGCCCTGTAGGGGCACTCGGGGCATTTGAAAGGCCTTTCGTTCGAATGAACCCGCAAATGTTGTTTGTAGCTCCCTAAAATCCTGGTTGTATAAGGACAGAGGGCGCAACTGTGCTCTACAAAGCTGTTTTCTTCAGCTGCTCGTTTCTCGCTCTTCATTTTGTAGACGGATTTTCAACAGACGTTAACAAATTAAAATTATTTGACAGATTCATAAATCCAAAATTACGATTTACAAATGTAAAATTCGCTAGGAGTTTTTTATTTGGGGCTCGAATCACACGAAACAAAATTTGTGGCGATTGTCCACCGTCCTGAAATAATTGTTCTTTTACTCTCAATGACTCAACTTGGTGTGTTGTGAAAAGTTGAACCAATGTTTATGCGTTGATTTTGCACGAATTAAATCAAGCTTTTCTCCACATTAGTTTTTGTAGGAGACTGAAGTCGACATTAGTCTGTCGTACCCAAAAAATTCAAACTCTTCTCCTCCAGAAACGGAACTTTTCCACTCAGTTCCTCTCTGGTTAAACTTTAAAAAGTGCAGAGTAAAAAATGTGCTGAGAAACGCTTTGACTGGGCTCAGCCTTGAGTCTCGAGTTTTAGAACGAGGATTAAATTTTCCATGGAGCAGGTAAAAAGATTTTAAAATCTGAGTTTTGAAGGCAGAAAGAGAATGGAAATTCTAGGAAAATATCTTTCCCTGGATTAAGGATTTTCAAAGTAGTGGGAAAAATGTAGAAAAAATTGAAAATAAAACGCACTTAGCATTTGTTTTCAAACGTCGATGTACACAAAATGAAACCTTTATAGTTTTAAAAACTTTTTTTGGATTTTATAGCCTTGTTTTCTGCACTTTTACGTAAATTGTATAAATCCGCTATTTTTAAGTCCAATTCCAAGAATTTTTCTTCCTTTTTCGTCCCTTCTCTTTTCTTGTACTTCTGATGAATTTCATCGCTTCAAGCACAGCAGTTTGTGCTTTAGTATCTGACAAAGCCTCACAAAGTTCATGGACTACAATCTACAATCTACAACCAAAACACATCGAGCTCGTTTTGTGGCATCCAGAGTTTTGTCTATCTGTTTCAAGCATTATTTTGTTGCAGGAAAGAAAATCCGTCTGTTCTGCTAAATTTTTAAGAGCTGTTTAAATCTCAGTCCTGTTTTAAAAGAATTTCTGCAGTTTGAGAAATAAATATTTCGCAAAACTCCAAAGATATGGATAAAACCATGCAGAAGTGCGCCCTCTGTTCTTATTCAACCAGTTTTCTTTCCAACTACAAACGCCATCTGAAAACCCACTCCAGTGAAAAAAATTTTAAATGCAGCGAGTGCCCTTACAAAATAAAATGCAAAGATAATCTGAAACCACATTTAAAACATGTCCATCATCTTCAATCAAGAGCCTCCGCTTGGCCTTTTCCGTGTCCTGAATCTGGATGCAACTACAGAGCAAAAGAAAAATCCAACCTTACTCGCCACTCAAAAACCCACTATGATGAAAAATCTCATGTTTGTTCTCATACCAACTGTAGTTTTTCCACCAAACACAAACGAAGTCTCGATGTTCACACTCGAGTTCACTCTGGAGAAAAACCGTTCGTTTGTCAATTTGGATCCTGTTATTATGCCACAGCTCATCAAAGCGCTCTTGTGGTTCATTCCAGAACCCACACAAAAGAAAAACCATACAAATGCCTTGAGCCAAATTGTGAATATTCAGCAGCTCGAGGTTCAAATCTCAAACGACATCAACTCACTCATGAGCCGAAAGAGCGCAAAGAGCACCCTTCATTCAAATGCCCAATTTGTGAGTATTCTACAAAAGTTAAAGGAGATCTCACTTCTCACATCAAACGCCACACCCGGGAAAAATTCTTCAGCTGTGACGAGCCCAACTGCAATTTCGAAACCAAGACAAAAACAGAAATCAAAGTACACAAAGTCGTGCATTCTGATGGAAAACCTTTTGCTTGTTCGTTTGAATCATGTGATTTTCGTTCAAAATACAAAGGCCATCTTTCCAATCATTTGAAGACTCACAGCAACGAACGGCGTTACAAATGTGAACTTTGTTCATTCCGAGCAAAAACAAGACAATCTGTGAAAAACCATGTAAAAAACGTACATTTGAAAGATCGATTTCAATTGTACACAACCGAAGTGCGGCTACACGACCAGAGCTAAAGTTGATTTACTGAAGCGTATTTTGGTTCACAAGGACGAGGCAAGAACCCTTGTTAATTCTGATTGTAAACTTTTTTAAACAATGCTTTTAAAGCAAGGAGCGTCAAATCCTTCATGATGTTGAAAAAATGAGGTTTATAGGACATCAAACTAATGAAAAACACAAAATTTCAAAGCCTTTGAAGATTTATTGCCAAACTCTAGACGGTGTGTAAATTTGTAAAAATAAATAAAAGCTTGTATAATTTTAAAAATAAATATTTCAAAAAAGTTTTATTCGTTTCGTTTGAAGGGGAAAATTTGTAAAGCACGTAAAACGTTGTTGTTGCATTCCAGCCCTTGTAAATTAAAATTCACAGAAAAGTTGCTTTAAAAAATAATCGCAATTCGTAGTCCACCATAATTTCTCAATCATTCTTATTATTTATTTCATTTCTGATGTTTCTCAGCTACTGAAAAGCCAAAAGGAGTTTTAGTAGGAGGAGTGAGTTTTTTTCGAAAATCCATGATTTACAAAGCAAAACAAGCGACACAAGATCCTGGCGCTTATGATTTTCGTGAGTAGGAAAATAGCATTTATTATTTGTCATTTTCTCAGGGGCGTAGATGAACATCAATCATCATCTCAATCTTGTATGCAGTGACGAAGCAGCGTACGTGTAAATGAGAATTTGGTGTGGAGTCATATATCCATGTCTCATGCCTCGTGCTATACTCACCGTTCCACCTTACATAGTGCACACTTAAACCCCTGAGTCTGAATTCATTTTGTTGCATTTAGCTCGCGTGATTTATTTTTTCGAAACAGATCGTCGGATGATTTTATTTGTTGTGTATGTTGAAAATAATTTTGAGTAGCGAGCAAGAAACAATTTGATGCACACTAAAATTTGTATTTTTAATGGAGCGTTTAAACGCATTTTAACATTTCAAAAGAGTAACAAGTTCAAGTTGTATAAAATTTATCCAAACGAAATAAAAGTAGTACTTTTAAAGTATGCTTCATGACGCGACGTTTTTAAGACAAATGCTATGAACAAGTTTTAGATTTTATTCAAACTTCCAATTAAATGATCTTGGAAGTTTGTGAACCTTTTTGTTTGCCATTTTTTTCATCCTTGGTAGCAAAACTTGAAAATACCATAAATATATTAAACGTTTGTGGATTTTCTGCATTTTTAGCTACGTTATCACAAAAGGACTGTCAAATTTTCTTCAGCTTTACTTTTTACGTAAATGGTTGTCAAACGCATATAATAAGGTCAAATTGCCTCAAGTCGTACATATTAAGTTTATGTAATTTTCATGTAGGAAAAGTGTTGTCTCAACGTGAGTTAATTTTAAAAGTGGCTTTGAACTCAAGCAAAATGTGTCAAATAAAATCAAAGAGTTAAACGTGAAATGAGTTTATTGCTGTGTTTGCTCTTCACGAATCAGTATTAAATGAAACTACATTTATTTACAATTTACATAAAATGGAGCATTGTTTTTGTCAAAACTTTGTATAAAAAAGTTCCCTCTGTTTTTTGAACAGCTCTGAAAGCACTTTGGCATTGATTTTTTGATTTTACTTGAAAAAACTGCCAAGAAAAGGAACGCAAGTATTACTTTTGCTTTCTCTTATGAATCAAAAGATGCTGATTGAAATGATACTTTGTCTTGAAAGCAGACTCACATTTTGATTCTGTACATTTAAAAGGTCGAAAGTCGGGGTACAAATGCACACTTTTTAAATGCTTTGTCACAACGGTTCTTGTTTTCCCTCGAAATGGACAAAGTTCGCATTTGTAACGGCGCTCCTCGCTGTGAGTCTTCAAATGATCGGAAAGATGACTCTTTTGTTTACATCGAAATTCACACGAATCAAAAGAACAAGCAAACGGTTTTTCATCAGAATGCACAAGTTTGTGAATTTCAATTTCTTGTTTTCTCTTGGCTTCAAAATTGCAATCAGCCTCGTCACATTTAAAGAACTTTTCGAGAGTGTGTCGTTTGACGTGTTGAGAGAGATTTCCTTTATTTTTCCCGGAATATTCACAAAGGGGACATGAAAATTCAGGACGTATTTCGCCCTCTTTCGGGTGCTTTTGCAGCTGATGCACTTTTATATCATTCTTTCGGGCCACTAAATATGCACAATTTGGCTCGGGGCATCTGAACGGCCTTTCATTTGTGTGGGTTCTCGTGTGAGTTAAAAGATCAGTTGCCCTGGCGGCTGCATAAGAACAGGATTCAAATGGGCAAACGTAAGGCTTTTCGCCAGTGTGACTTCGACTGTGAATAGTGAGACTTCCTTTGTGTTTTGTAGAGAAATTGCAATTCGGGTGGTGTAAATTCTCGTTTGAGTATGCACTTAAGTATATTTTTATGCACACCCCAAATTCACATTTATGAATATTTTCATTAAAGATAGCTTTGGACTATTTCTAACTGCTATTCATTCGATGCTGCGATCAAAATCCCAGACTTTATTTTGTGTGAAAACTAGTTTAAAATGGACTAATTTATGCACTCGTTCGTGAATCGAAATTAAAGATACACGAAATGTAATTAAATAATTTTAAGACGGAACTGGAAGTAATGATGATGTACTTTTAAATACTAGATACGAGTCGTCATTTGCGATATCGTACTTTTATTTTCAACTCATATTATTCTTCTGTTTCTCGTATTTTGTCTTCTCAATTAAACTTAATTACAATTAGATTCATTGCTGACCAATAAATCCATATCGTAAATAAAACACTTATTTTTATTTATTTATTTTTACTCTGACTTTTCTACTTATTCTTGGTTTCTGCTGACCAGAAACTCTAGAACGTTAAAAGTCGAGATGTGTCGTCGTCCAGCTCGTATGTGGAACTGAGTCAGACTCAAGCATGGTCTACAATAAGAATACACACGAATTCGTATGTATTATAATACACTCAAGTGACAAATGTAGCCACGTGATACTCTGTACAAAGCCACTAAATTTTAAACCTAAATTACACATTTAATGCATGCAAACGGGGTCATTTGAGACACCATTAAAATAATAAATTATTAAATTATTATACTTATTATAATTTTAAATAATTTTAGTAAACGAGTTCAATCGAGATTGAACAGGTGGGAACAATCAAGATATTTCTCCTCGGAGTGGATTTTTGAGTGACGAATGAGTTTTGCCTTTTGTTTTGCGGCGTAGTTGCATCCAAATTCTGGGCATGGAAAAGGTCTAGATGATTCAGATGACGAGTAATGAAAATGAACCGTTTTTACATGGACTTTGACATTTCCTTTATGTTTTGCCTTGTAGGGGCACTCGGGGCATTTGAAGGGCTTCTCATTCGAGTGAGTTTTCAAATGCTGTTTGTAATTTCCGAGACGTTTTGTTGAATAAAGGCAGAGGACGCATTGGTGTTTCACTGGATTTTCTTCTGCTGAACTGGTTGTTTGCGCGTCCATTCCTTAATGCTGCTATGATTCTACGGCGCTCTGCTATTTTTGATACCTTGAAAATATCCTGTGTTCAACAAGGGCGAGAAAATAAAAACTTGCTGTTAGAATGAACTTGAATGCATTGAATGTAAAATTTAGAACGGGGTTAAAAGGCACAGCGTTTAGTTCGTTCTAAGTCGTGGAAAAGAGAAGGGAAATTCTCAAAATTGTGGATCGTCGGATTTTCTTTCTTCTTTTCTATTCATGAATATTCCGTCCCTTCTCTTTTTTCCCATTTTGGATGCCTTTCTAAATCTAAATAAAACTAACGTTTCTTCGATTTTAATTCCTTTCTTTGTCTTTTCTTCTTCGTGGAATTTCCAAAATCCAATTCCAAGATTTTTCTTTCCCCTTTTTTTCTCACGTCGCGTTAGCAAGTTGATTTGTGGATCCTTCGGCATGTAACGACTTTAGATTTGAGTCGGAAGTGGGAGCATTTACTTCAGTTTTGATTTTCAACTCTTTCAGAGTTTTGTGCACAATTGAGCAGAAACAATTTGAATGGTGGGCAAAGCAACGGAGTGGAATAAATAAAACCTTCCAGCTTAATTCTATCTGGTTTGGCAGTGGCATTTGAAGTAAATGACCAAGAATTTATCATAATTGGCAAACAAGTAACGTCATTGTAAATGTTACAATCTCCGTAATAACGTTGAAAAGCGAATTCTAGCTCTTGAGTTTAAAGAAATTTCCGAATAAGGTTGCAGTTTTTTACAACGTATCCCAAAATATTTACATATAGTCCCAATTTTCTATGAGATCGCAAAACAGCTAAAATACTTCACAGTCAAGTTTTCTTCTTCCAGTGAATTAGAATTTTATTTGCCCAAATCCTGTTTTCAAGGTGTGTTTAAATAATCCTCTAGTGAAGAAATTGAACCCGTTGAATTTTCGTTGAATTAAAAATGCAACCCTTAGATAAAAAACGTAAGCAAAGTTCAGTAGAACACAAGTGCGCACTCTGTCCTTATTCAACCAGGATTCTCCACCACTACAAGAAGCATCTTACAGTTCATTCAAAAGAAAAGCCCTTCAAATGCCCCGATTGCCCCTTCCAAGCAAAGAGTGGAAATGAGATCAAACTACACGTGCAAAATATTCATCTCTACAAAGAAAAATCTTTGCGCCCTTTTCCATGTCCAGAGTCTGGATGCAACTTCGCTGCAACACGAAAAGGAAATCTCATCCGTCATTCAAAAGTCCATTCTGATGAAAAATCTTTCTTTTGTTCTCATCCCAACTGCAATTTCTTGACGAATCGAAAAGGCAATCTCATTCGTCACACTCTAATTCACACGGGAGAAAAGCCGTTTGTTTGTCAATTTGAATCCTGTTCGTATTCCGCAGCACGTCGAAGTCATCTTGTGCAACATTCCAGAATCCACACAAAAGAAAAACCCTTCAAATGTTCTGAGTCAAATTGTGAATACTCAGCATCAAACAACTCCAACCTCAAAACACATCAACTCAGTCATAATCCAAAAGACGGCGAAGAGCGTCTTTCATTTTCATGTCCACTTTGTGAATATTCCGGAAAAACTAAAAATCATCTCTCCGCCCACATCAAAACCCACACCCTCGAGAAGCACTTCAGATGCGACGAGCCCAACTGCCGTTTTGAAACCAAGACGAAGGGAGAAATTAAGCATCACAGAGTTGTGCATTCTGATGAAAAACCTTTTGCTTGCCCAGTCGAATCTTGTGAATATCGCTGTAAATACAAACAGCCACTCTCCACCCATTTGAAAACTCACAGTGACGAACGACGGTACAAATGTGAACTTTGTCCATACCGAGGAAAGCAAAGATCAGCTGTCATAGGTCATCTAAAATACGTACATTCCAACATTCGACCTTTCAAATGTACACAACCAAATTGTGAATACGCCGCCAAGATTAATTCCAGCTTACAAAAGCATCTTTTGATTCATGCAAAAAAGCAAAAATAGCCTTCTTAATTGTTAATTTGTGTACTGTGACTGGGAAGCTGTTTGGTGAACAGTGGAAATGACACAAAATGCCCAGGATTGAAATATAAATACATTGGCGCACAATTCAACATCCACAGATCTGAAATGGAGGAAAATCACAACGAGTAGCAAAATTCAAAGAGAATGAACATTTGTATACATTTGAAACTGCTTTGGTTATAACATTGTTTATTAAAAATTAATGTTTTTAGGAAATTCCACGTTTCCTTTCAAAAATGGGTTCTTAGAAGATTGAAAGATTTCCTGGCGGCCAAAAGAGATCAAAAATAAGAAATTCAAAAATCTGTTTTATGAAAATGATCACAATTTATGTCACATTAAAATGCATCATTTTCCCTCACCATATAAAATCGACAAACCTGACAATTTATGTAATAAAAGAACATTTAATTTGGAAAAAAATGAAAAAATAATAAAATGTTGTTCCTAATGTTTTGAAACTAATTTGATTTTTTTTAAATGACGATCTTTACTGAACATGAAATTTTCTTTGGCCTGTGGCAGAAACGTGAACGAGGCTAAGAACTAAAATTAGCATTTTGCCTCTTCAATAAATCTTGTCTCTTCAATCCGGCTCATTGTGTACAAGACATATTTTTCAAAAGCATGGCACAAGTTATAATAAACTGTTTGCAATGAACATCCAAGTTACCTACCGCCTCCCAATCGATTTTGGTATTCCCGAGATTTAAAACATGTGAAGAAGTTTGGATTATTATTCATATCATCCAACTTGAGTTTGAAATGTGGAAAATGACAGTAAAAACTCTGAGCGGCGTTAAAGTTTTACATTTTCCTTGATAATAAATGCCGGTTTTGATTACCATGAAGAATTTAAAAGCATATCTTTAGTTTTTAGAGGGATAAAAAGCAAGCTAAATGAAAACATAAGTAATACACAGTTTCCACTTGTTTGGTCCGTATTCCATTTCTCTTAGAATTCCACAAATTCATTGTTTACAAATCCGATCACCTAAATTTTCAATCCCTTTTTTTCTTGCCCCATTTTACTCAAAATCACATCGCACGTAAAATATTTTGAGCTAAACAATTTTTCTTTTTATTTATTCAAAGTTAAGCACCTTGAAAATGTTCTCACATTTTTCTGTTAATATTTTTTACGAACTCAGTTTTCTTTTGAACTGTTTTTGAACAATCATATCAAAAACATTGCACCTTGTGCATTGTGTAGACTTCAAGATGAAACCCCGGGGTGAAAATTCTAAACAAAGTGCAGTTGAGCACAAATGCGCCCTCTGTCCTTATTCAACAAAAATCCTCTGCCGCTACAAAGAACATTTAAAAGTTCATTCAGATGCGAAGCCTTTCAAATGCCCCGAGTGCCCGTTCAAAACAAAACAGAAAACAGGTCTCAAACGTCACGTGCAAAATGTTCATCTTTTGAAATCGCAATCGATGACTTCTGGGACTTTCCATGTCCAGAGTTTGGCTGCAACTACGCTGCAAAAACCAAGTCCAGTTTAAACTGTCACTCACAAATACACTCGGGTGAAGCAAGGAAATTCTCCTGTTCTTATTCCAACTGTAACTTCTCTACAAACCACAAACAAGATTTCGTGGTTCACACTCGAGTTCACATGGGCGAGAAACCGTTTGTTTGCCAATTCCAATCCTGCTCTTATGCCGCGTCTGAATCAAGCAAACTTGTGATTCACACGAGAACACACACAAAAGAACGGCCGTACAAAAGCCCAGAGCCAAATTGTGAGTATTCTGTAGCACGCAAATGGTATATCAAACTACATCAACTGACACACGAGTCCAAAGAGGGCGAAGAACGTCCTTCATTTGCCCACTTTGTGAATATTCTACAAAACGTAAATGAAAACTCAGCAGACACATCAAAAATCACACGCTTGAAAAATTCTTGCAATCTGACGAGCCCAACTGCAATTTTGAAGCCAAGACAAAATTGCAAATAAAACGCCACAAAGTTGTTCATTCTGATGCAAAACCGTTTGCCTGTTCATTAGAATCCTGTGAATATCGCTGTAAAACAAAAAGCGCTCTTTCTAAACACATGAAAACTCACAGTGAGGAACGACAGTTCAAATGTGAACTTTGTTCATTCCGAGCAAAACAACGAGGCGTCGTTTTGAACCATCTCAAACGTGTTCACTCGGGCGATAGACCTTTCAAATGTACAGAACAAAAAGGTAAATCTGCATTCAAGAGCAAAGGAGATTTTCAGAACCATCTTTTGACACACAAAACTGATTAAAATACACTTTTAACTCACAACTAAAATTAATACTTTGTCAAAAGAATCAGAACTTGTAGTTCTAAAACTGTAAAGAGACTAGTAGAAAAGGACAATCCGTGATATTTTTTGAAGCAGAGAAGCTTAAGCCGTATGAAACTTTGAATGAACTGAAAATACAATCTCAAAAATTTGCAAAAGAGCTTATGAATTTGTACAATGCAAGCTGACATTGTGATCATGTCATTTCAGAAATAAATGCTTCAAATATAATCGTTTTGTAACCATGTTTACATTTTTTGTTGCGTTTTGATGGCAGTTTTTACACTGATCCTTGGAATTGGACAAAACCTTTGAAGAGTTAGAAGACACAAGACCCATAGAAAATTTAAGCGGCGTTCAAATCGGGAAAAGTCAAAAATATTTTACTCAGGTAAATTGAGTGTTAAAAATATTCACATTTCTCTCTTATTTCTTGGCCAAAGTAATGCAGCAGCCACATTTTATATTTAACCAATATTCTAGAACCTTTTCTGTAAAAATCAGCTCAGGAATCGGCAGAACGTCGTTGTCAAAAAACATGGACAAACCACAAACTCTCACATTTTTCATGTGTCGTAAAATAAATTCAAAGGAAATAGATTAAAATATTGATAAAATAAATTCTGTACTTGGAAAAAGTCAAAACTTTTCCAATCCGATTATCTGGTTTCCTTTTGTTTTTTAGGCTGCCCTAATCTTTAATGTCAAATTCCAGGAATTTCCCATCTCTTTGTTTGTCTTCGTTTCTTGTCCTTTCTCTTTTCGCGCATTCTCTAGCGTCAAGCGAAGAGCATGCCTTTGACTTCAGCCACAGCAGAAAGCTCAAAGTCCATCAAAAGATCAAAGCAAAGTTTTTCTTGGTGCTGAGTTTTACTCTTTTTTTATACCGTAAAACCAGGTGAGTCCGGACGAAAACCTTATGGGATTCAAAATCTTTGTTCTGGATCTCTGCTCCTGCTTAACGAAACTTTATGAAGACAAAATCTTTTTGAGTCGACATTATGCCTACAAGATTGCAAAAGGAATCAAGGCTCCAGCTCTGCCCACTTCTTGTGGGTGGAGCCTCAAAGTCACCTCTAGCGCAAAATTGGAAAGAAGGT
>JAQGBI010000358.1:0-17720 GCA_034698325.1 Sminthurinus elegans | reverse complement strand
ATAACCGATTAAAATGACGAGTCAAAAAAGTCAACAGATATACATATATTTATATCTCATAAAAACATTTTTGTAGAAAGACTATTATCGAGGAACCCCACATTTTTGTCTACTCTCTATAAAAATGCGGTTGTTTAGTACTTTTAATATGTGTGAGACAATCGTTATATATGGTTTTTGTTTATCGAGAGGTCGACTGTATAACTCAAGGAAGAGGCCAAGGTAATCCACTAAAATCTACTGGTCCGCCTAGTCCCGCATCCTATTTATATATATGAGAAAAGAAACAAATGTATAGCATTAAAAAGAAGCATTAATTTTATATTTTAATATCCAGTAAAAGTACTGTAATCGATGAATAAAAATAACACACACACACACACACAAAATTTACATACCGCTTCCAGTAGTGACATTATAACAGCCATTGCTGCTTCATCATTTCCATCACTTGTTTGGTGAGAAGTTTCATTTAGAAGACCACCACCAATCATGTAAGAACTCATATCGTCATCTGTACAACAAAAAAAGAAGAAATAAATATTACTAGTCAATATAAAAGATTTATTTTTAAACTTAAAACGGGCAAAATGTCGTACACAATATTATATATTATATAGAAAATACTTTTATTTAGACACATTTCTCTTAACTGCTTATTTATTAGTACATATAGTATTTTATACCTGAATTCCTTGAAGGTGTTGCATTGGCCATACTTAATGTAGTACTTGAATTGACTCCTAAAAATGACTGTCTTTCTTCATTAACTTGTTGTTGTTGTTGTTGGATGACTGTTGTTGTGGAAGCTGAAGAAGGAGAAGAAGAAAGTTGTTGTTGTTGTTGTTGCTGCTGCTGCTGAGTATCAAGTGATGACAGTAACTTTTTATTATTGTTTGTACTTTCATTTTTTTCACAATCGTCATTGATGCATAAAATTTCCTTGTTGTTTAATTCAGAATTTATAGAAGAAAATGTATGTAAAGATCCTGGGGAAAGTAGAGACTCTTCTACTTCTTGTTTAGTTGTATTCCTCGACCCTTCATCAACATCTTGTGGACTATTACTATTGGACCGACTATCACCCGTTAAACGACGACCAGTATCTGTAATCTTTAAAAATATTCAAATGTCGGATTTTTAATATCTTAATGTTGCCTTTTTACACTGTTCTTCATTTACTTTCGTTTGTGCCATACATAAACTTTGTGTAAATGTAAATGTATGTAAGTAAGTACTTAAAATAAATATATATATATATTATGTATACATGTGTACATACCTCATCTGCTATTAATTTTCCTAAAAGGAGTAAAGAATAATAAAAATGGTAAGTTCATAAAATTTTTATTGTTCATTAATATAGTAATAAATATACAACCAATGTGTATGTACATAACCTCATACTTTCTCTCATATACACATTGAGTGTTTTGCTATTTGCTACATATTCTTTTAGACCACAAATGACTTACCAATTTTACTTGCTTCCATTTGATTACTTATTAGACGCCGCATATCTCGATTATTTCCTCGACCATTTGTACCTATATAAATTGATTATATATATCATCGTATCTAATGCCATGTGATAATATATATATATAAATATAATATACTTCAAAATTCTAATGATTTTTACATTGATCCTTACCATGAGAAAACAATTCAAAATCCTGAGTAGATATATTCGTTCTATCTGGCTCCTCATCACTATAAAAAACAAGTAAAATATGTATAATTATTAATATTTTTTTTGATTGAATTTCTTGTTTCTTTTTCTACAGTTTTATATACACTACACACTATGTATTACGTAGTTTATATTTTATAATAATACAGATTTACGTACAAGACAATCGTGTTTTTAGCCACTAGATATTCTGTTTCTTTGGTCCATGGATTCCTGAATGCCTTCCAGGAACTGTAGAGTTGTACATGTGTGGATTCTCTAGTTCGAAATCGATATATTGAAGTTGAAATTGTTTCATTACTAGAAAGAGCAGCTTTATGGGAGTCCGCTAAAGAGGAAATATCATCACTATGATAATATTCATACATGGAGGTACCTAACAATTCTTGTGGTAAAAATCCTAAAATGAGTTGGCACCTATCAAAGGGGAAATCAAAATAAAAAATAAAATATTAGAATTTTAGACATGAACCAAACCCTTTCGTACCACTGTGTGGTATTTCATTTCTTATGTCACTATTTTGATGTATTAAAAAATTGCAATAAGATGTATTTAATGTAATAATGTTTTGTACATAATCTATATATAATCTATAACCCCATGTACACACAAACATGTATAAAATTTTCCTTTTACCTTTGATCAACAAAAATAAATTTCCCGTCAACCGTATGTCTAGAAATAAAAGAAATTGGACGGTGTTTGTTAGTTATGGACTGTGGGGTGATTCTAGGTAAAATTCGCCCAACCGCCACCAAGCAAGACAAATTGCAAGCGTCTTCAGAATCTCCTTCATTGTCATCCATTCCAACTTTAGCCCATGACTTTAGGTAACCCGTGCAATGAACAACACTATATTTTCTATCTGTTTTTATTGGTCCAAATATGAAGGGACACGAAAAAAATACCAGACAAAAAAAGAGCATAGCATAAATTAGAATCAAAGAGAGTATTATTTTTTATTTTATGCCTAAAATGTCAAAATCATCTATACATATTACACCCCTCAATACTCATGTCTCATGTCTATGTACAATAGAAAATTTATACAAACTAACTAATAAAAGTACCTGAATTTGAAGACTTCTTTTTACGATTACAATTTCCAATATCTATTTCTTCTTTGACTTGAGGCTCTGACTTGCACTTCATCCGACAAAAAAATGAACGTCGAGCCCCTGGACACAGTCTATTGGCTTTTTGAGGTACGTTTCCTTTGACTGGCAGCATAGTTTTAGCGTCTATGAGCCGTTCTCTTGGTGAAAGGTCTGGCGAGGATAGTTGTTCTTTAACCTTTTGAATATCTCTATGAGGTAAACAAGCAAATATTTTGTTTGTTGTATAATTAATTTCCATGTACAATATACAATCATTTAAAAATCAACAGTTTTACTTTGTTAAGTTAACTACAAAATCAGGTAACACAAACACATAATATAGTACATTAATACTATAGAGCTTCGTAAAGCACATACATATAAATATATACATATACATAAAACTTGTATGAAAAAGAGTATAGATATGCTGTATACATAATATAATATATTACTTGGGGTGAAGTATATCGAACCATGACTGACCCAATAAATCGGTTTGAGAAAACTTTAAAACTTGAAAAACCGATTCCGAAACATATAAAATACGACCACGATCACAACCAACAACGAATAAAAATCCTTCTGCTGACTATAAAAAAGAAACAAATTTCAAAGTAAATACAAAGGAAAAAATTTCCAAAATACAAAGATTTAGTAAATTCGCGTACATATATATATACATGTATGCTATGTTCATGTATAAATTGTATATTTACGCTTCATTTTCTTTATATTATGATCCATACCTGAAGTATTAAATTTTTTAGTTCTTGATCTGTGACAAATGAAGGTTTATAATGTCCTTCCGTGTAGGAATGTATACGTGATCCCCTCAAAGTTTTCATGTGCTGTACCGCCATCCGTAAAACTGTTAATTTATCTAATTTTCGACTCATTGCAGAACACATTGGGACCATACCACTGAGCTCAGTAATAAAAGTATTCATTTTGTCCCTTCTTCTCTTTTCAATCTCACTATGGTTTTGCCTGAAAAAATAGAAATAGATTATACATGAATTTAAGAGGACGAAATCTTAGAAAATCTTAGAATAACATAAATCAAAAATATAATGCAAAAGCTTTATTGTCGTATACTGACTGTATATTATATATTTTATAGTGTTACAAAATTAAAGACTAAAACCTGGAAAGTTAACTTTTTCCATGTACTTAGTACTTATACACTATACACACACATATTACACATGATTCATGTGTATGATACATAACATTATTTGAAGTTTTGAATTACTTTTTAGAATCATCAGAAACGGTTCGCATGGAACTACATGTCTCCGATCCATCTTCTGCATCGGTTCCCATACTCCTGAAATTCAAAGAAATATAAGTCATATATATTATATTACATATAAGTTCCACAGCTTTCGGTTGTTCCTTTTGTAAACTAAGACCAAAGCATTTTAACATTCTTAGTCAATTGTTTTACCAATACAATACAAAACAGCTGTTCAAAGCATATCATGTGTATTTTTTTTAAAAGTATTTAAAACACTGAACACACTTACATGCAATTTAGTTTTCTTTTCTTATTTTGATGACGATGATAGGAATGATAACTTGAGTTAGAGGTACTCATTTGAGTTTCCATTTTTCAGTACGCATATACACTATACTTTTTCAAAGTTTTTTAATTAAACAATGAATACTACTCTGTTTTAATTTGTTTCCACTTTTAATTCCGTTTGATTATGGATGACAGTATAATTTGGCTTGTTATAATATATTTAATGTTCATGTACAATATTTTATTTTCAAACTGAATTTTTTGTTTGCAAAATACTTTTAGACCATATATATACGTGTATAGTGAAGTTAACTGCGATACTGATTGATGAGATGTATAAATATAAATATATTCATAGTTTCAGAAAAAGTAATACACTATAATATAATATACGTTATGTATACATTTTATCATGGTTTTATCCGTTTTATACATTTTCCTAATTCCTATATATACACATAAATAGGTAAAATAAAATAGAGAAAAATTCTTAGATAATATAGTAATTAAAATGTTCACAAATGGTCAATTCATTTTTTAAGTCACACTACACACTATATAGACACGTTCCCAAACACAACAAAAGTTGTGATCACAATTAAAAACTCGTCGTTCCTTGCACAAGATTTTGCTTTTTGTTCATTGCTCATAGAAATTCATGTATTAGATGAGTTGTAAGAAGTACTGAAAAATGAAATACTAGACACATTTCCTTAAATAATCCTTTTGTACATTTCGTTCCGGAGTTTATAGAATAAATTGTTTGATGAAATCTTGATCTTTATGGCTTTATATTCCAATTATTTTTGGTTGGGATTGATGGACGGATCCCCCCACATTGACAATGCTAGAAGACCAAGAAACATTTGCGCAAAAGCCATTAATATATTGTAGGTATATAAATATTGTACATGATGATGGAAATCATAAAGAAATATTAAGAAATTAAAATATGTGTTTATGTAATGACGACTACTATATATATCTATAATATATACATACAAAAGTCGCCTACTGTACTATACTATAGATTGTAGATAAGTAACTATACATTCTAGATTATGTACAAAAGTTTTACATTTCACGGGCTATAATATATACATATATATTTACACATAATAATATATATATATATATATACTATATACATGTATATATTACAATAATAATCAAAGTACAAATCACAAGGACGGGAGTCGGATTCTGGGCAATCCCGACAAGTCTACGAGAATGTCCGAAATTTCACAACAAAGTTTTGTCTTTTGATTACTCTATTTCCGTATAATACTTAATGTTTCACTGATGTGTGGAATATTTATTTATTTGCCCTCCACAAGTCACAATCTAGCTACATTTTACTTAATTTTACTGTAATTTTTGGTTACATTTCACAAATTACTATAGGTTATTTATTATATTTGCATAAAATTTGATTATTGTGATTATGTAACATACCTTTTCTCTTTGTACTTATATGCCCATGCATATGTACATATTATCCAAGATACGCTAAGCACTAAATAAATAAAATATAAAAGGCATTCACTTTAAGTGTGTGTAGTGTGTAGGAGATTTTTTCAATAGGTATTTACTATTTACAGTATGTAGTGTGTAATACACACTGTGTATTGTGTATAATATATCAATATAAAATATATGTAGCATACATTACGTACTACACAATCTACACACTAGTACCTACATCCTATATACTTACTTGCTTTTATTTGCTCTTTTACCTATATTATGTGTACTTATAATAATAGTTCCTTAGAGCTCAGAACTTGTGGAAGAAAAACTATTTTTTTTAAACTAAATCTCCTTTTAGGACTTTGAAATTTCAACTCGCTGATATAAAAGACACTTTTGTACATTAAAAATTAAAATTCAAAAATATTTAAAATTTCTTAGAAATATTTCGTCTTTACTATTGAAGTAGCTCTTTATAATCATTGTATATATATACATATATGGATAAATATTGGTAGTGCACAGTAGTTTTCTCTCTGATAAACAAGAAGTTTAAAATCATAATATATATCATATATATATATGTTTAGGATATTTACATTACATATTGCAAGGATTTTAAAATAGATCACATATGAACATACGTAAATAACTCGGAGCAATAATTATAGTTCGATTGTCACAAAAAATTCCTATAAAATTTTAAAAGTAAATCTATGTGTATGACCCTTTTAGATTTTTCAGTAATTTGATGTTGTACACATGCAAAAGTACTTGTCTAGTATTACACATGTACCTGTATTATTTGTGCATGCCATACTTACTTTGTATTATTAACATCTTATTACAACCTCAAGTTTGCGAGCTTACTTATAGGTAAGTTATGACATTAAAAGTACTTTATTTATTTATTGGAAGTGTGTAGTAGATTTTTATTTTGTGTAGAAACTAGAAACCCTCTTACAATGTACACACTCAGGTACGAAAAACTCTTTTATAAAGAGCAATGGCTAGAAAAGTTATGCAGTTTTTGAGTCAAAAGTCACCAGTCATATGCAATTACTACTTTTACAACGCTATGGAACTTTGAATAGCTCAAATCGGAAAAAGTGCCACACCCTTAAAAGCACTGTTCAGGATTCCCCTGGCCATTTTGGAATGTACAAAGAAATCACTTTAACTTGAAATGAATATGAAAATGATGATGAAAGTCAAATCAGTTTTCAACTTCATTTTGTGAGACTAAGAACAACTTTTGGGACTACATTTTAAAAGCAGTTGTTCTGGAGAGACCTATACATAAAATAGTAGAAGAGTTCAGGTCCAGTACAACGGGTCTATCAGTTAAATTTTTTAACCGACTTGTCATGTGTAGCATTTATATTCATGAATCGTTTATGTATTTAGAATCCAAAGGAGAGTGATTCGGATCCTCAAATTACGCCGTATGTACATCATTCTAATAAAGTTATATCGAGAATAGATGTACACAATGTGTATGCACAAAATATAAAGCCAATGTCACCTATTACTTTATTGCATAACGAGAAAAACTGGAGTGTCGATTCCAGATATACACAAGAACATTGAAAATGTAAATTTTGTCTTGTGGACATTGCTTTTTCCGTACATGTAAATGATTTACAGTAAATCCGACTTTGTTCCGATCAAAACAGAAGATATTTTCTGAAGTAAATAGATGACCAGCATAATATGTATTACGGATGTGCCGTGTCCTAGAACATTTTGTACATTGATGATAGATTTTCAATGTATACTTAGATGCTTTTGTCTATACAGCTTCCTCATGATAACAGTGCTTGCTTATATTATTATGTGCAAAATATGAGGAAATGAAGCATGCTTAAATAGTATGAAATATATGTATGAGTATATGTATGTAGGCGGTTATACTTTTATTTTTTATCATTATTATTATTATTGTTGTTGACAAGAGGACTACGAAATTGTTTTTTTTTTTGAATTTTTTAGCATTATAATAATTTGTATATATGTAGTCGAAATATTTTCGTCTGGTTATACATATATATGTGTATATGTATATATGTATGTACTAAATCATTGGATATAGGGTCATTTTGTTCATAACTCTATACATCTGTAGGTGTTTCATTATTATTCTCTCTCTATATAATATAATAACATACTTATATTCATTTTACATTTTATAATAATAGTTGTAATAGGGAATAGGGATACTGGTAGTACATTTTAAATTATCATTTTTTTTTTCAAAAAAGAAGAAAAAAAGTCTCGTTCATGCAATTTATCTCTTGCTAGCTATTTTTTTATTTTTTGTATAGGTTATAGACATCATATAGTACATACGATAATAATTATATGCACGAAAAGTTATACACAATAAATAAATGATGATGCACTATAATAATATTTTCTTAATATTCTGTCATCTCCTTTAGTTTTTACGTTCTAGGATAACAATCATTATAATTTGAAACTTTATAAATTATAACGATTATTATATTGCATTTTTGTATCTGGTTGAAAATCGGAGAATACGAGGAGAGTTCAATGCTTGGAGTCGTATTATGCAATACACATTTTTGCTTACATGTATATATGCACAATTATGTTACACGGTATCGTACGGAGAAGCTCTATATTATTCCCTACATATTTTTAGATATACACATAATATATAATATTCGAATTCTTTATGTAGTCATTGACACTTTGTAATCCCGCAATCCAGTGTATGCAAAATCTTACACAATTACCTATTTTGTTAAAGATAAAAAGAGTTTATAATAATGTGGCAAAAACAATCATAAATTGTACATATAATATGTGTGTTCAAATTTAATTTAACTATCCAAAGTTTTAGAATTACAGCCAATCTTACAGTTCAACAATGGTAAATATTATGCAATAACAATTACCACTCTTTGGATTATCTATTTCCTAGCTTCTGGAACAAAATGAGCTAAAATTAAGATATCGTTGTTTAACAATAAGAAATGATTAATGTTCTTGTCACTCCCACACGCAAATTTGATGTATCAGATATACATAACTTTTTTCATATTTTTGACTATCAAAAAAAAAAAGTATTCTGAAAGCATCATAAATCTACAGGCTTGGTGTTTTCAAAATTATTATTTTAATTATAATACTATATAAAATCGATTTTATCCTACAAGTTTTTGACAGACAAATACATCATAATAATTTATTATTGTTACTTATTTTAGGAACAGTCAATAAAGTAAGATTTTGCATACACTACATTTTATTTATAAATATTAATTATTCTTTTCAATTTTATCAAAATTTTCTTGAAATATTGGAGATGAGGGAGACAGCGGTTTTAAATTAAAAAAAAAAAAAATGTCGTCCTTTGGCGATGAAAATTATATTTCTAGCTTAAAGATTTTAAAATAGATATTATTTTATCATAGCAGATATACTAATCGTAGTTTTCTTTTCTCGTAATAATAATAATAATACTAGTTACAAATTAAAGAATAAAGATCCTTATGGCTGTTTAGTAACAATATCGATCAGTAAATCAAAAGAGACTTTTAAAAATACAACGAGAAAAGGACGAGAAATTATAGTTGAACAGAAATACAATAATGATATACATGTATATGTATACGGGAAAGGAGGGTTTTACATGTAATAATAATGTAAAATAAGAAATAACAAAGTGAGTCCTCCGTGAATGTAACTAATTTTTACGTGTATACATATTTACATAATATAGTAGTAGTAGTAGTAATAATTATTATTAATTATAGACTGTTGGGACCAACAGAGTTAGAACTGCTATTATTTACGAGACTTAACATTGAACCTGATTTGACATCTTCCTCTTGAAACGATTCTCGTGAAGGTTCAGCCAAAGCCATAGCACTAAAAAAATACAAAAAAGCATCATATAATTCATAAAATGCTATATTATTATGCATTTAATACTATACAAAACTCTAATATAATTTGTTAGTCAAAGTTTTTTCTAACTTTAACTTGACATGTAATACAATATTATATATATATATATATATACATGCATTATATGTCCATGTAAATATTCCATTCACTATTCAAAATAAATGTACTTTACCTGAAACCCCGTCTTGCGGATTCCTCATCGAATTGCTCCAGTTCTCTCATTTGGCGTTCCTGTAAAAGTCGATTCCTTTCCGACCTTTCGCTTGCAAATTGTTGTAATTCTTCTCGCATCTACAAAAGGAATAAATGAATAATCACACAAAACTTCCCCATACACCTTTTTGAGTATGCAAAAACTTAAAACTTTAAAATCCTACAACATGTTCCATATCACTTGAAAAAAAAATACAAGTATTATTACTAATTACCTTCTGTTCTAAAAGGGCCTGCAAAAAAAATAAACAATAAAAATTCTTATTATCAGAGAATTCTAAACATAAAATTAAAAGCATAAAAATAAGTGAGAGGGAATTTGAGATTTACCTTTCGAACAGAAACACGCTCACAGAGTTCTCTCCGTTCCCTTTCACGCTGAGCATCGGCTTGCATACGATTCTTTGACTGATAAGCGATAAGAATTTCTAATTCACGTTCAAGTTTCTCCTTGAGTTGTTGAACTTCAACTTCTTGTGATTCATCCAGACGAATCTACAGAGAAATTTAAATAATAAAGTTATAACATAACAATAATACATAATACGTACATAAATATATGTACAAAAACACAATCATTATTATCAAATTGTGAGGCTGTCGCAAAGTATTTAATTTACAACCTTCCTAATTGAATGAGAATATATATAATATACTGCACTATGCACTATAATATGAAATAATACTAGTTAATATTTATAAAACAGAACGATAGTTAATACTTACCGATTGTTTTTGAAGCATTTCTGCTATACTCTGTTCATATTGTTCACCCAGCAAAGCTAATTTACGTCGTTGCTCATCCTTCAATTTTTTAATTACAATTTTCTGTTCCTCTGTTGATTGTTCCAGAGTAACAACAAAATAATTATTATTAGCATTAAAACACGAAATAAAACTACATACAACTACTACTCTCATAACTAATAAAATAAATGCACAAAAAATTCATATAGTACAATATAATTCTGCCCGTACTCCAGTCCAGGTATACATAGTGTTAAATTGAAATCAAAAATTGAAAACATGATTAAATCAAATACTTACCTTTTGGTGTAGTTTGCAGAATTTGAGCTTTTAGAGCTTTATATTGTACCGTTTGTATTTTACAAGTATCTCGGAATTGTTTCCGAATCTGAACTTCTTTTTGTTTCAAACTTTTTGGTTGTTGTTTTAATTCAAGGGCATGTTTTTTCTTTAATTCATTCTCAGCCCTTTTCATGTACTCGTGTTGATTATGTAATTCTGTTTGATGTAGTTTCTTTACTTGTTCTTCTCTTAATTGATGAACAGCTCGTTGCTGACTATACTCTAAATCTTGAGTCATTTCATGTTGCTTTAACAATACAGAGTGAGCCTATTTTTCAAAAATATTCAAATATAAATTATATTGACAAGTACATGGATTTTAATACTATCAATACCAAGTAGAAACATAAGTACATATTTTTTTGTATTTGAGTTGAAATTTTGAATATTAAATATTGAATATTATATAAATACCTGCTCTAATTGTTGTTGCCTCTTACTCAACTCCTCACGGAGGAGTTGTCTATAAAAAAAAACAATGACACAACATTTTTATTTTAAAATTTCCTTATAATATATTCAAAAACAAGCAAGTAATTGCTATACTTTTTAACATTATGATTGCAGATCATATATACATCATAGATCATTATAATAAATAATAAATTGTCTTACTCTCCAAGTTGATGAAATGCGATCAACTTCCTGCGCCGGAATTTCCTCACTTCCAAATCTAAATAGTCTTTTTGATTCCTCAACCTAACAAGTATACACACAATTTGTATTATTATACATGTACATAATATACTATTTATTTTTGGTATTATTGTATGGATACTGTGTAATGTTTGTTTTATACACATTTCGTATTTTTTTAGAAGTATGATTACATAGATGATACATGCATGGCGTAAAATTATGTGGATGTAACTATGTTTCAAAAAAAAAAATCATTTAAACTTACATTCGCTGTTCATCTTGTTGCTCTTGATGTTTCAAATTATCTTTCTGTGACTGTAAAGTAGCTTCTCGTTGACGTTTTGGTGTAGACTCATCTTGACTTAGTTCTCTCTTCCACCTTTCTTTTGTCTGCTTGTACTCTTTACGCTTATGTAACTCAAAGTTCTTTCTTTCTAATTCTTGTCGTGTTAAAATCTCCTTCTTTAATCTTTTCTCTGCAGCCAAATTTTGTTTACCCTATAAGATTCATATATTATACACAAAAAGAAAAATATGAATTACAATTATTATTATTACAGAGTCCAAATTCTTTACATAAAAACCCATATTCAACGACAAGAGGTTTTTTTTATTGTTGTGATCATTCATTCTTAAAGTAAACACTAATTTGAAAGACACAAACATGTTCAAATTTATTGTAATTATGATACACTAAAATATGTACGTATGTGTACATGTATTATACAAATATATTTGTTGTTAAATAGATGATATCATACCTTTCGATCCAGTTCTTGTTGATGACGTGCCTGTAATTTTTCCAATTCTTTTGAAAATTGTTGAAGCAGGTTCTCATATTCTGAATCCAACATTTTTCTATGAGCTTCCATTTCTAATCTACACCTTTCTTCAAGCTACAAAAAAAAAGAACAAATAACAATACAAATCAATTATAGTAATCTTGTTTGTATAATAAATGTACATCATAATATATATAATTCCGACATAAGCAAATAAAGTTTAGTAAGTCTTTAAATTACTTTGAGCAATGATGCCTGATGTTCTCTCCTCATTCTCTTGTAGCCACTCATTTGTTCATACATATCTTCTTGCATATGTTCCTTTTGTTGTTTCGTGACTATGGACGTGGTTCTTATGGTAGCAAAATTATTTGGAATCCTTTCTATGGAAGAGGAGTAAGATGCAATGGATATTCTTTGTCGAGGATTTCGTATTGAGATATGGGAGAAATTATTCGTGGGGTCATCGTGGAGGTCATGCATAGGAGGTATGGAATTCGTTGACGAAGACTGAGAAGACGCGGAAACTCCAACTGACTGAACAGAACGATCTGACGTAATACTATTACTTTTACTACTGTCACCTCCAGCAACTTCTCCGTCTATTGCAACTATAATTTTCAAAATAATTATACATGGTAAAAACACATTGACAATATAATAATATGTACTCTTTTTTCATCAGTTTTAAATCATAATGTTTAATATGAAAAATCAAAAAAATAATAACTTGATTATAAGTTTTTTTTTTATAAATTTTGTAATATATAATTTGAAGATTCTTCTTACGGTCAGGATCAAGTTGACTATCAGTTTCGGAAGTATCAGTCATAAGGATCTTTTTCATTTTTCTATAATTGAGGTTATCTAATTCCCGTACTGCTGCTTTAGTTCGACTAATCAAATCAATCAGGGAATGCGGTGATCGAGGTCTAACAATGAACGGATGAGCAAGGAGTCTATTAGTATTTGGTCTATCAAGAGGGTTCTTTTTCAAACAAGAGTCTACAAATTTTCCTGTTGGAGAAAACAAAATAATAAGCCATTACTTAATACAGTATGTATAGTATATGTATACGCACTCACTACTCATAAAATTGTACACTCACGGAAGACATCAGACCAGTTACTTAAAGCGCTCAAAGTCGGACTATCATTCTGTGCTATATGGTACAAGGCACTCATCGCATTCATGTTGAAATACGGTGGCTTTCGTTCAGCTATAAACAAACAAACAAACAAATATACATATGTGTTAGACATTATACATAGATGCTATTAATAGTAATCAAATTTTATTTTATTCTTACTTTCAATTAAATAAAGACTATATCTTATATAACAAATAATAATTATTGTTATATAACTATATTTTTATACTATGTACAATACTTGTTTTTTCATTGATAGAATGACAGATACTAATAATAATTATTTTCAAAAAAGGAAAAAGTATTTATATACTCATAGTAATATATATTCTAATATTCTTGTATAGAAAAATTAAAATATATGTTCAACATACCTAATTCAACACAAGTAATCCCTAAAGACCACACATCAACTTTTCCATCATACTGCCCTTCATCCATTGCAAGAATGACTTCTGGAGCCTATAAAATAGTGATAATGATAACAATAATAACAATGCAAATATAAAAAAAAGTTATGTATCAATATATACCAATGTGAGTATTTTATTGTTTAGTATAAATATATTACCATCCAATAAGGAGTGCCCACAAAACTATTCGCTGGACATTGAATGCTTGCAGAACCAAAATCAGCGAG
The DNA here is from genome assembly GCA_034698325.1 of Sminthurinus elegans. Lineage (NCBI taxonomy): Eukaryota > Metazoa > Arthropoda > Collembola > Symphypleona > Katiannidae > Sminthurinus > Sminthurinus elegans. The sequence goes on along the minus strand of JAQGBI010000358.1, from coordinate 3,481 downwards.
TTTAACAGTACCATTTTCAGTTAGAAGTATATTACCAGCCTTAACATCTCGATGAATTCTATCGATGCCTATAAAAACAAATAAATGAACAAGCATAGAATCAAATTATAGAGTCAGTAAAAGGTAAAACGTGTGTATTTTCAAACAAAAAAAGACAGTCATAAATTCCAAGAATGTTATCCACGTTAAGGTGATTAGAATGAATACATTTCATAAAGGTAATTTGGATAGGGATTGAACAAGTTTTAAAGATACATAATAAGTAGATTTATAGGGATTTATTATTTAAAACATACCATGTAAATGCTGAAGTCCTCTGAGCACACCCTCACATATTGCAGCGATTTCATCTTCCTTCAAAGGTCGTTTATGAACTTCAATTATATCTGAAGCTGATCCAAGGCAATACTCCATAACGAGCTGAAGAAATCATTACACATACAGAAATATATATATATATATTATATTATATAAATAAAATTTCGAAATATATATATTTATGGTCAAAATCAAGGTCAAAATCACTCATGAAATAAATACTTTTAATTTTTTACTCAATATTTTACTGTCTATTTTACATACCCATGCCGTATGCTCTTTTAGATAACAGCCTTTGTACTCAATCGTGTTAGGATGATTTAGAAGACGAAGGAAACGAATCTCTTTAAGAATATCTTGCCATTTATCCATTGATTGTTTCCCTGTATATGACATCTTTTTGATCGCCACAACCTCTTTGGTTTCTTTATTCCGGGCAAAATATACAGCTCCAAAACTTCCATGGCCGATTTCTCTTAGGTCTTCAAATATCTTTTCAGGATCGTCCTTACTGAATAATTCGGCCACTTCAGTATTCTTCCCGTATGGTTTTAAATACATTCCCACTGTTTATAAAATACTACCACTGCTATCAATTGATCTTCTACTTAATGAATCAATTATTTTACACGGTATGTGAATACAATTAATTTTTATCATATACATAAATGTTAAATGTGTTGATGGAATAATATCCAGCAAACTATATTAGTATAATAATTTTAGTTTCTTTTTCTTCTTTTCTCCCTAAAAACATTTATGGGTATTATATTATTTTATATTATATCCCTTACTATTTTCTTCTTTCTTTCTTTTTTTTGTTGTTGCTAAAAATGTATTATTATTATTAGTAATTAATAATTATTCTTATTACTAGTTACACGAACATTTGTATATATATGTATATACGACATAGAATGTGTGTAGTTCCTTACATCTATCTATACATTAACAGTTATGACTTTGTTAGTGTTTTATAACATATTAACTTGTATATATAGGATACACAATAAAACACTAAAGAAACTCTATTTTGAATACTATAGTATATATTTATGTGTGTACATATATATACTTCACAGTTTTTGAAGATTACAAACTCTGTTGTAATAATATATAGTTTGATATAAAATAGTTGTTTACATAGTCTTTGTTTTATATCTTATTGGTTATTATTGTGTAGTTATTATATTATTACTTTGATTCAATTTCCTTCTTTTCTTTTTTTTTCTTCTACTGCGTCTTGTTCTCTTTTATTATCACGTCCTCTTGATCAAAAGTTAACCCTATATCCAACAATAATCTTTTGTATGTATATACTATATACTATAATATACTTAAACATTAGAATACTATATTATGAACATAATTAATACATATTATGCTTTCGGTTAAGTATATATGTATGTTTTTTCTTTGACAATAATTACCTAATTATGATTATTATGATTATAAATGGAAAGTTTCAATTCGTCATCCTTTTTCTTCATCAAGAAGAATATATAATATATAATATATGTTTTACAATTTATAATACATTTATACGTAATCAATCAATGTGTGTATATATTCTAATAAAATAATAGTATTTTATATAATATTGTATATAATATAGTTAATAATGTAACATGTGTATAAGATTTTATATGATGTCAAAATACACATTACTTATTTTTGTTACTATTTTAGTAGTGTTACTACTACTATCATATTATCAAGATTATTTTTGTTACATCTATATTTATATATATATAAATACAAAAAGGATGAGTCTTCACCAACAACAATGAAACAACCAAAACTAAATAAATAAATAAATAAATAACTATTTATATTACATTAAATATTGTTATTAAATATTAAATATACGTATTCAAAACGAGTGTTTTATATTATATTATTATACTTATACATGGAATCACATACACAAAATCCGTTTGTGGGTTTCTTCTTTCCGTCTTCCGAATCTTTAATAATGTTTCGGTGTGTTTATGTGTCTTACGTCTTACTTAAAGTCTCTATATCTTGTGTATTTTTTAATGGATGATGATGTAGTGTACTTGTGATTATACTGCTCATTTAATTTTAATACAACCACACGATAATCAATCAAACTTTCTTGGTATGATTATTTTATAGGGGATCCATTTCTCGTTAATCTTCCTTCTTTTTAAAAATCCGTTTTCACATTGTAATTATAATGATGAGTTAAAATATCTTTGTTGATTTCTATTTTGATACGATGAGAGATAGACTTTTTACACACACACATCAATGATCAAAGGAGGACGTATAATTATAAAATAGTCATTGAACATTGAACAAGAAACAAAAGAAACGTACAATAAAAAATAATAAACACCCGAGTGTTTGTTTTTTGGTGGACACTTTTATAATACACTTGAGTATAACTTTTTTTAGATTGAGGAGAGAGAACTATAATAATAATTTCAGTAAAAAAAAAATTTACTTAAGTAGTACAGTAAATAAATACGTATGTACAGAAAAATTACTCGTCTTTCTTGTAGTTTAATTTAACTTACTGCAGAATTTAAATACCATCTAATTGACTCACTCATTTTCCCCAAAATAAAAATAATAACTATTCTTTAGCCTTACTTAATCCTCATTATATAGTATAATATAATCAATCTATATAATAATATTTTATAGTACAAAACACAATAACATTGGATCTCTCTTTCTATGTACATATGTATCTAATATACAGCTGTATATTGCATAAAAGAACACAGATGACGTGATCAGTTTTGGAAAAAGTAAAAACGATCTCCTCCGTTTTGCCCACATGTGTCTAGATTTTTATGTATTCACTGAAAAATATAATCAGTTTTTATGCTATACTGTGCTATATATTTAAAATTAATTCAGAAACCAGTTTAAAAATAAAAATCAATTGAAATTATGGGCCTTTAAATAAATACATATGTATATATTTTGTGGGTAACATGAGAAAAAAGAATTTGTAAAAAAATCTATCTGTCCAAATATGTACTTAAAATCTCAATGAAATATATATTTTACTTTTGTAGGCAACATTGGAATCAGATCAAGTGAATTATAACTTTTAAAATTCTACGGCATTTTTGAAGTTTGGACATGAAACTAGACTTCATTCTGAGTAACTTTCATGCAATGACCA
>JAQGBI010000357.1:0-17760 GCA_034698325.1 Sminthurinus elegans | reverse complement strand
CTTTGACCTGAAGTATATAAATATGCAATAAAGTGGATTTTCGTGAGCTGGGGGTTTACTAATTCTTTCTCACATATAAAAAAACATTATAATATTTTATACATCAAGAAAATATAAAATTGCTAAAAAGAACTGACCAGGTTGAACTTCTTCTTGTATAATGTTTGCTCTATTACGTCCTTGGTTTTTCTCTGTAAAAATATGAAAACTCAGTATTAGCATTTGTAAATAAAAATATTATATCAATAATTAAAGTAAAACTGAGACTTGTTAGTTGTTAAACATTTGTATTTTTATCGTGTGTGTATTATACTTACTGTAATCACTAGAGTCAATCATAGGTGATATAGCTATCGGATACAATGCCATTACAATCATTCCAACAAATCCAGTGACAAAAATACCATACTTATATCCTTTGAGTGCTGCCATATCCTTATAATACTTAATTCTATAATGAACACTATAATTAGTAATTCACTTTTCAGTTTTTGAATCACATCGATTACCACCATACAATGAAATCTGTATAGAATATAGAATGAGATAAAACTTTCACTTTGAATGTGCATATTACACTGGAGTGACTCACTGCTCACAGTTACTGTATAATATTTACTAAATATATAGTCAGCTACTTCAATCAAATAAAGTCAAGTAGTTTTATTTATACGTGTGTATTTAAATATAATATATCCTCTAAGTGTAAAAAATCAATTGTACATTGAGAATTTATTTCAAGACTGACAAAAACACCAAAAATCCAAATTCATTTTTAAAAGCTTCCAATTTTGACAAGTTTGACACATATTTTTATTTATTAAATAAGCCAGAATTATTTAAGATATACTTAATAGTAATTTTACGTACATACATAAACATAATACATACTATAAAAATATGAACATAATATTTATTAGGCGAGTATAGTTTTTTATTTGTATCATTTCCGGTTTGGGTGCGTAATCATATTTGTTTTATTTTCGTACGTCGTATATACATGTATATCCGTAATTAAGTTCATTCTATTTAAATATCTATAAATGAATGTGGTTTAAGCTGCTGTAATTATTATTACTTTTGGAAGTTGGGGTCACCATTCATCATAAAAAATAAAAAGCGTAAGTGACAGTTGTGTGTATATGTTTACATTTCATATGTACTTAAAATTGGCTATACAGTTATGTATATGTACATTATTCATATGGGCAGTTTTAATTCTTTTGACCAAAAGAATCATAAGACGTATACATATATATATCTGAAATTGTGTTCCTCTAATCTATTGTGTGTTTTTTGTTTAGATTTCTAAACAGAGGGGGTCGTATTTATACATATTACATATATTGTGTCATTAATACAGTGTACACAGTTTATATTGGTTTTGTATTCTTGTTGAAAAAAAGTAGTAATTATGTGGAAATCAACTGTAGGTAAGTAAACAAAGTGTGTGTACACACACATTCTGTAATATTTTACCTATGGAAAACATATTGTTTACATATATCACTGATGCCTATAATATAATATAATGGGTTATTTTATGATGACTATTGACTATTATACATTTGTATAATATATTTACTCTCATTATTTTATCATTCAGGACATGTCAATAGCTTCCCATCGGCTACCACGCAAGATGACGATGGTGATTGGGAGACTGATGCAGATTTTATTAATGATGTTTCTGAAGAAGAACAAAGGTGGGGGAGTAAGACCATTGAGGGATCTGGTAGAACAGCCGGCTCTATTGATATGCAAAAATTAGTTGAAGAAATTAAGGAAACAGATGCACTAGCCAAAAAGAAAAATTTGGACCTAACCAACCCGAATTTTGGATACGGTGGAAAGTTTGGAGTAGAATCAGATAGAATGGATAAATCGGCGTTTGGACATGATTATGTTCCAAAACTCGAACACCATGCCTCCCAAAAAGATTATTCCTCTGGTTTTGGTATGTTTTAACGAGTTACTTTTGAAACTATATTTAATACAGTGTACTTAAAACAAATTTCCTTTTTATTGTAATTTGTAATGATATATAGCATAATACTTATATAAATGAACTCTGAGATTTTATTTTTTGTATTAATTTTTTTTAAGGTGGAAAATTCGGTGTTCAAAAAGATAGAATAGATCAGGTTAGTATAACGAGAATACCATTTTAATTATTTTGTAGTAGTATCGTTTGTTGTTGTTCTATACTCATAATGCTACTTTCTTTATATTTTTCATACCACCATTACTTATACGATTTTCAAAAATATAATCAATATTTTTCATCGTTTCAGAGTGCAGTTGGTTGGGATCATATTGAAAAAGTCGAGAAACATGCCTCACAAAAGGATTACTCTACAGGATTCGGTAAGCATACAATAATACATTGGTTTTTCTATAATATTATATATATGTTTTGTTTACTATTCATGTATGTTGTATCTATTGTTTTTGCATACTACATACGTGTATAGTACTTGTATGTATATTTTAAAGAACCCCTATAATATAAAATATAATCAATGTGTAATGTGTATAAAAATTATGTAAAAATAAAAACAGTATAGATGTGTATACATAAAATACTATATTTTATTACCTTATCTAAAAAAATTTATAGGTGGGAAATTTGGTGTACAAACGGATCGACAGGATAGTAGTGCATTAGGATGGAATCATTTAGAAAAACTTGAAAAGCATCAGAGTCAAACCGAATACAAGAAGGGTTTTGGAGGTAGTTTTGGTTTAGAAACAGATAGAATGGATAAATCTGCTCATACTTTTGACGAAGTGGAACGGCCAAAATTCGTTACCACTCCAAAAGAAAAACCACAAGTTGAGAGAAAGGCGTCAGACATACGTGCTCGTTTTGAGTCTATGGCCAAATCAAGTGATGAAGAGGCAAAACAGAGAGCAGAAGAGGAAAGAAAAAAACGGAAAGAAAAAGAAGAAAAGGAAATTGAGCAACAAAGGAAGCTATTTGAAATTCAAAAACAAAAAGAACAAGAAGAACTTGAACGTGAAAACGTTCTAAAAGCAGAACAAGAAAAAAAGGTGTTTTTTTATTTTTTATTATTATTATTAATAATGTTTGGTTAATATAATATATCTCGTGCATCTTGTTTTGGGTTTCTGTAGATTGTTGATATACGTCAACTATAGACATAATATATATTTGTTTCTGTAAATTTTTTTAGAGAAAACAACAAGAAGAAGAACAATTGAGAAAAGAAAAGGAAGTCTTCGAAGCTCAACAGTTACAAGAAAGTCAAGAAAGAGCACGAGTAGAAAGTGAAAGACAAAAACAATTTCAAGTTAAAGAAGACGAACGTAAGAGAAATCTTGAAGCACATCGAAGACAAACTGAAGAAGAAGAACTTGAGAGGAGACGTCAGTTGGAGGTAGAGCAAAGAAACCATCAACAAGAGCTTGAAGTACAACGTCAAAAACGACAAGAAGAAGAACAGAAACAAGAAGTGGAAAGACAGCGAGCATTAGCAGAAGAGCAAGAGCGACAAAAACAAAGAGAACGAGAAGAGAAAGAACGGGAATTACAACAAAAGGTTAAAATAAAAACTGAATGTTTAATTTAATGAAAAGCATCGGTTAAGTAAAATACGTATTTATGCATGTATCTCTCTCGTAAATTCTACAGAAATAAGTTCTTTCAAATAATTCATGGTCCATAATAATAACCATGTTGTTTTTCTTTGTGATTCTTTGAAAAAATACCAAACAGCGTACTTTAGAGGCTAAAGAATCCGAAGCTAGACGACAAGAAGAGGACAGGCAACGAGCAATACAATTAGAAAATCAACGTCAAATTGAAATTGAAGCTCAAAAAGGAATGGAGGAATTACAGAAATATCAAAATGAACTGTTAGAGGTTGAAGGTTTACAAAGACAAAAATCTAGAGAATTAGAATCAAGTATACCAGCAAGTCAAAGACGATTTCGAGAAGAGGAAGATCATTCCGGTGCTGATGATGATGAATGGGGAGATGATGATGACACGCAAACATCACCCAATGGAAATTTAACTGCTGTTGCTCTTTATGATTATGCTGCAGCCGCGGAAGATGAGATTTCGTTCGATCCTGGTGATGTTATAGTAAATATAGAGAAAATAGACGAAGGATGGTGGAGAGGAGAGTGTAACAACAAATTTGGACTGTAAGTACCTTTTTTTTTTTTTTTTTCTACATTTTTCCAAATATTTGTATATACGTGTATTCAAGATGAAATAATTATACTAGTACACATATTATGATTTTTTACTGATAAAAGTATTTGTAATTTTTGTATAATTTTAGTTTTCCAGCCAATTACGTGGAGTTGAAACAATAAAAAAAATCCTGAGAATTGTTTGGCTGTGGTTTTATATATATATATATAAATCTATTTACTAGTAATTAAATTTTCTAATCATTTTTAATAATAACGATGTTCAAAAATTCATCGTTGGCTTTTATAAACTTTGAAAGTTATAAATATACGTATTAAACATAATGTATAAGCTACCACATACTTATTAAAGAAGGAAGAAATTATGACGAATCTTAAATATTAATACTATATATATACACACATTATAGACGCCATAAAAGGTACTCAAAATAATAAAAAATGTTCAGTGAAATTTAGAAAGAGTACTTTATGCCTACATCAAGAGCTCTTTATATAATCATGCTTTTGAAAGAAGAGAACAAAAAGGATAATATATTATATACAAATATAATCACGTTTTTAATCTTTTATGTTGTATGTTATATGTTATATAATATATATACATATAGCCTAAAGTCTAAATCTATAAAGAACTTGAAGCAATGAAATCAAAAACAACTATTTTTATGAATCAGAACAAGATACAAGAAGTAATTAGTAATTATATAAAATCTATATCATATGTACCTATATATGTGCAAGTAAATATCTGTATCATAATACAGAATATATATATAAAGTATAATATCGTGATAATTGGCCGATACTGTTGCTTTTCTAACAGATTTATATTGAAAAAATTCAGATTATATATATATATATACTTTAACATATATATAATATTATGTAATATGTAAATTAATATATAATATTCTTCTATCTACTTATTTTTATTTATTTTAAATTGTCTTAATTTTATATATTACAACCTTCTTATTTTAGATTTCGATTTACGAATGTGTAGTTTTAGAAAAAGAAACTAATTAAATGTCCTTCGTAGTGATTTTTGTTTTAATCAGTATTTATATAATGTGTGTATAAATCACAACTCACATAAAATATATGTACAAAAAACTTAAGGCACCCGTGGTATATATACCAGACGTCTAAAGTTTTGTGTGCGAGCTGTGATTTATGTATTACTTATTAGGGTTTATGACTAAACAGTATTTTATTTGAAACAAGTATGCTTTTAACTATTGAACTACATAATGAACTCCATACAAAAGCTGTATACATACATAAATACAATATATTCCTTTTAATTTTTAAATAAAGTTTCGGCATTAATCGCATTATTACAACTCAGTTTTATGTTCATTTATTTGCAAATATAATATTATGTGTTATGTGTGCATATGTAATAGTGTGTTCTATAATCATAATATCCTTTCTTCTATGTACTACCGAGAAAGTTTTTGGTGAAAGGAGGAGAAAGTTAGTTTGACGTACTCTCCATTCACAATGGATTTGTAAGTATGGTGCAGTATTTCAAACTATTCTATACAATCACATCATAATGTATATTATCATTCATGAATACTTGCGTACAAAAAAAGAATACTCAAAAATAATCAAATTATTATCAAGAAATACGTGAATTTATTAGTTATTAGTACCCAAAATACAACATATATATATGCATCACATTGCATATTATAATCCATATGCATACAATTAAATCTGTGAAAAAAACTTCAACAAAAGCAAGATTGTATTACATGTCATTATGATTATTTTTACCACTACATATATAAATATACATACAAACTGAAAATTTATATCGTTCAATGCATTTTGTATGATGTTATGCATGTATAATGTATATATATATGCGAATTTTATCATATAAACTGTATCGATATTGATTTATACAACTGTTATGTGCATTGAAAAAATGTATCAAGAATAAAAACCGAAACAATGCAGTGTATATAAAAAATTAAAATACTGATTTTTGTAGACAGCCCTATGCATTTTTTGTATGTATATATACAATATACATAATACATAATACATATAAAATACCGAATGGTTTTCATAAAATACGATTCAGTAACTGAGTTTCAGTTGAAAGATGAATATCTTTTAATGTATATTATTACAACATCCAAATATATTATGCATATTCGGATCGTGCGTACAAAAAGCAATAATATATTATACAAAAGATTGGCAATTATACTTTGACTCCAGGGACAATTTGTAAAAGAATTTTTATTATTGCTCATGCATCCTCCCTTTTGTATTTCTAATGCATGTATGTATACTTATAGAGTATTTGTCAAAAATCACATACTAACAGTCACAGTACTCTACTTCTGGATTTTTGAACAAACCAAGTTGAGAAATAGAATTCTGTGCTGGAAATCATTTTTTGGGCGTTATATAATAATTATTATTATAATAACAAAACAAGTCTCTTCTCTATTTGTATTTTAGTTAGTTTTGTTGGATTTATAAGTAGATGTATAAGCGTTTTCATACACATAAATTATTTATCAAGGTGTATAAAAAGGACTATTTTGAAATATTTGGATAAAATTATCTATAAAAACAGTTTAACAACGTTATAATTTATGCTTAAATTGTATTTTTGAACTTTCTGTGTCCGGAAATGGACATACTAATGTGAAAATATTAAATATACATACATAAATTATATATATATTCGTTTTGTTTTCAATTTTCACGTATATGCAGACTATATTATAAATCATTATCTGTTATACATAGTATAGGTATAATAAATATTATCATAATAAATGTATTTCTATATATTTCTATATACACGTATACGCGTCTTACACTTCCTGTAAATCCTCATATTATACTTAAATATTATATTATACTACATTTTTTTAGCACTAAATGATATTTCTGTATTTTGTTATTGTTTTTATAAGGCTTTTTATCAATCCCTTCAAAGTAGAAACGGAAAAAATGTCTATAAATCTGTGTATATTGTATATTGTATAGATACTACACATGTACAAGTTGTATTTGCTGTCATGTTTCAAGTTTTTTTACACACAAAGTCCAAAATGTGCCATAATATTTCCACACATTAACGCATATTCACGTACAAAATTGGCAATGAGTCAATTTGCATGATTTCCTCACAACTTGCACGAATTACAAGTTCACCTAAATATAATATAATTTATAATATAAAACTCATTAAAATCACTGAATAACCATTTCGAGCATATTCTTGAAAAGAGAGATTTAACGACTGAGGTACATGTTGTAAACATGTAACGTATACATTATATAAGATATAATGCATAATATAATATGTAGAGCTGCAAACTAAAAGGGACCTTCGGTCTTTCGCTTACTCACATAACTTGCCAGAATTCTCTCTCTCACTCTCTCTGTGCATTTAAAACTATCGCACGGGCGGGAATTTCAAATGCACACAGAGAGAATTCTGGCAAGTTATGTGAGTAAGCGGAAGACCGAAGGTCCCTTTTAGTTTGCAGCTCTACATATATTAATACAGCATACAAAATAAACAGAGAGAACATCAATCCAAAAAAAAGTGTGTAAATAATAGAAATTAGCATAATATGTCATACACCAGAACATTTTTCATTTTTCTACTAATTCCGATTCCTTGAAATTTGAAATGAAACTTTTTTTTTTACAAGCTATTATATGCATATTATACAGAATAAATTCATATTAACCCTATAATATTAATATGTTGTACTACACGAGAAACTAATACGCATCTGTGAAACAATAATAATACTTTTGGATTTACTTGTTGCTTACATTTGCAAAAAAATGATAGGTTGTGTGTCTATTCATGAAATATATACCGAGAAATATCAAACGAAAAGATAAAAAGGTAGTAAGTATGGACCATTTACATTTAAAATGGAACTATTTTTTACTATTTGCGTTTTATAATACATCATCATAGCTTTTCTATTATCCATTCAAACGATATAGTATTACATAACATTTTAACCACTCAATAAAATATAATTTAATTAAATACATAACATTATAGTAATCGAAAATAACAAATGTTGAAACAGAATTTAAAAAAAAAAGCTTAATGTAGTGTAGTAGTTAGCTAGTCTAAAATACATATAATAATAAATATATAAGTAGGTGCCTCTAATTCCTAATTGAGAAGACTTAGTGACTATATAGTGAACACTACGGTAAGAACAAAGTGTGTTTTTTTTTAATATTATGTATATATATAAAGTATTAAGCAATAATAATTTTTTTAAAAAAAAAATTATTAGCATAGTACCTGTAATGTCTAGAATATCATTACATTATAATAGTATAGTATAGCATAGTATATATAGGAAATCAAATAATTTACAATGGACAGTTATAGAAGAGATGGCCATAATCAAGGGTATGTAATAAAACATAATGAAACCAAAGTAGTCGATTGTCTGTGTATATATATCAATAATTAAAAATTATGAAAATTATTTTCTCACACTAAAATGCATTTAGAAAAGTTAAAAATTCATCCGTAGTCTCGACTTCAATAATATTTTCCACGTCGGGGACTGGGACATCGAAAACAAACTCATCATGACATGTTGTTACAGCATTATTGGTTGAAAGACTTTGTTGTTGTTGATTGGGATGACGAAGGGTACAATGTTGATTCATTTCATTATTAAACACACATTCTCCACAAACTTGACAATTTTGATAGGATCTATCCATTGGTAAATCTTCTGTTGACGTATTCGTGCGTAGCAAGGAGCCATTATTTTGAAAACCCGTACCACTAAATTCATATTCATCCATTAAAGAACCCGGAGTATTTGAATACTGAGGAGATTCATTATACAAAGCTAATGGATCACAATCAGAATTATTATAGGATGAAACACTAGATAATTCCGTTGTTGCTTGAGAAAATGGTGTTCCAGGAAAACCATCAGATTCATTAAGAGGAGAATTGAGATTTCTATGACTTGCTGCCTCATGTTCTTCCACTTCCGCTTCAGAAGCAAATAGATTACCACAAACTGAGCAAGAGATTTGTTCTCGAATCTGATCATGAGACTCACTAACATGGAATTTTAATGTAGCTTCTGTTGTGAAAGACTGAGAACATAAAGAACACTTAAACGGATGATTAGCACTTTGAAATACATGTCCTTGTCTCTTTCCAGAAGGTGAAACTACATAGAAAAAAATACAAGTACGCACACATGATATAAAATATTTCAGGTATATATATAATACAAAAAGTATTACTAATTACTAATGACTAATGACAAAATATCAATAATAATAATTCATTAAAATGGAATAGAAGAAATTAAAAACAAAAGCTTTTCTATTTTCAAAAAATAAAAATAAAAAGAAAAGAAAAAATTGTCTATTATAATACATAATAATATATTATTGTACGTAGTAATGTTTTACCTTTTTTCGAAGAAGAAATGCTTTCATGAGAAATACTCGTTCCAATTACAGATATTTTAGGGATTGAAATAGTTGAACTAGTTAATTGTTTATTGTTAGGTGTCAATTTACCATTGAAATTCGTATCATTAGAATTTTGATTTGGTGAAGGATGAGATAATCCATTTATGACAGTAGGAAGTGGAGATGGAGGAGGAGTTGGAAGACCCTTCATTTTACATTTATCTTTATGACGATCTAGATTTTTATCATTCATAAATGCCTTTTTACCTGTATTAAGAATAAATTAATGAAATCATGTACAAAAAAAAAACTGTCTTCATTTATAAGCGTAATTTGTTTTTTTTACACTAGTTAATTTTTTGTAATAATGTAATAATTATTATTGAGATTTTAACTTACATTTTCTACATCTGACTTTTGAAGGATTCTCATGTGATGTACGTTGATGATTCGTCAACTCTCTTTTATTTTGAAAAACAATATGACAAATTTGACATGTTGAATCGACAATCCCAATTTCTAAAAATAAATACATGAATATATTCAATTTTAGTGTATATTTATATTTTAGAATCATATTATTCATATTGAAGAAAATATGTATCAAAAAATTCAATATTAAAAAAAATTATCAATATGCTACTTTGTATTTTTATCAAGTAGTAGTATCATTTGTAGAAACATAAATTATAGAACAAACTAACGATTTGGTGTTCCATTTGTAGATCCTGGAGGTAATATGGTTATTGTTACTGACTCTGTGTATATATATATACATAAAAAAGAAATAGTTTTAAGAGAAATTATTATTAGTTAGTAATAATATTATTGTTTGTACTAGACTCAAGGGAAAGAAGAAGAGGTAATGAAATAACTGAATATTCTCGTATATATATATTTTTTTTTGCTTTATTGAAAATATATTAGAGTTGATATTTGAATACATAACAAACCTGCACGTTTTATGTCTTCTCTATCAAGTATTCTTTTCTTTTTAGGTGTTCCTTCATTATCACTATCATCAAGAGTAATTACTTCAGCTTCCACATCTTCACTACTACTAGAATGGGATGTTGTTGTTCTTCTCCGTTCCATTTTTGGGTTAACAGTTTTTAAAGAAATTTGAGGATGAAATCCATTCATTACTGGGCGGTTGTTATTATTTTCCGTTTTCCTACTCTGTAATACTGGTGTTTTATTACGACTTGTAATAAGTACTGGGGTATTAGCTGTTGAATGAATAACATTAAATTGTTGTTTCCGTTTTGGAGTTCCAACAGATTCACTGGTCTTACAGTTATTTGGAGTAACAGCCAATCTATTACTACTACTAGTTGGAGTTCCAACAACTGCAAGTCTTGAAATAATAGGTTTAACATCGTTGGAATTTTGAGTGCGCTTTGGAGTATTATTATAGTAGGTATTTTTAGAAGAACTAGTAGTTTGTTCAACTTTAATGTCAACCAAAGTCTTTGAATTTGGTGTCTTTGGTGTCAACTTCAAAGAATTTGAAATAATTTTAGGATCAAATCTTTCTAATTTTAATTTATCCCCTAGTACTGTTGACGAAGATTGTTGAGTAGTATTAGTAGGCATCGTCGTATTTTTAGTAGTAGTATTAGTATTAGGCGTTGTCGTACTTGTAGTAGTAGAAGTAGTAATAATAGTAGTAGAGGATGACTGTATAAAATTATTTGCTATTTTTGTTGGAGATGGTGAAATGTTTGATACAGTTTGATGTTTGACTGGTTTTGTTACTTCTTTTGTTGAAGATAATTGCTGTTGATTTTGTGGTATTGACTTGGGACTTGTAGTTTTAGATGTTTGTTTTGCTGAAGGTGTTGTAGAAGAGGATGAGGCAGTAGAAATTGAAACAGAATTTACTGTTGTAGTAACTGTATTAGAAGTATTTTTTAAACTTGTTAATGATGTAGAAGACTCTATTAATTTATTGTGTAGAGTCTTTATTACATTATTATTATTATTATTATTATTACTACTACTACTATTACTACTATTATTATTATTATTATTATTATGACTGGTGAATGTAGACAATGATTCTATTTGACTTGAAGGAACATTTTTTGTAAACTGTGGTGCTTTTAAAGGGGGCCGGTTACTGTTGGTTTCATTAAGATGAGACAAAGAAGTGGCAGGAGGAGGAGGAGTCAATGAAGATGACGGAAAGGTTATACTTGTTGAATTATGATGAGACTCATTTTTGAAGGTATTTATAGTAGATTCTAAATCTAATGGCACCTGGTTTGACTCTTGATTGAGATTAATAGTGGGTATTATTATTGAATCTTGTACTTTTTTATTATTCTTAATAGATTTATTTTTATTATTACGTAATTTAAACTCAACTAATACTCCTTCACTAGTACAGGTTGACTTTGTCAAATCTATGTAACATCTCCTAAGGCGATAAAGCCGTCGTAATCTAGCTTCACTATAATCGGTCACTGTTGTTGTTGTTGTTGTTGATAATGAACTTGTTACGTTTTTAGGTAAATTTGTTTTCAAGGAAGAACTCATATTTGTAGTTTCTAAAGTATTACCACTGTTGATAGCATTAAAACTACTATTATTATTATTATTATTATTATTATTGTTACAATGGGATTTACTAGGTACTAGGTTTAAATCTTTATCATTTTGAAGATCTACTTGACGATTTATTTTAGATTTTTTGGACGGTGGACTCGGAGAAGGATTATCATTATCTTCTCTTTCCTCATCTACTTCATCCGTAGATACTAAAGGAATTACTTTAGTATTTCTTAATCTTCGACCATTGTTGGTCACATCTTCAATATCATCAGACTCAAATTCTCTCATTCTTTGGGTTGTTCTAGTTGAAGATCCACGTCTTCTTTTCCCAGCTCTTGATGAAGTCCGACCACGGCCAGTACTTCGGGAACTCGAACGTGGTCTAATTTGAACAGGTGAAGGTGTATCCTGATCATTTTCAATTTCATCTACAATTTGAGGTTCAGATCCTGATAGGTGTTGATGTTGGACAACAGCACTATAGCAAAAAAAATTAATGTTATGAATTTTTAGGTTTGATAAAAAAAAAAAAAACAGACACAGACAATTGACATAGATTAATATACATTGACAGAACATATTGACACAGAATGGCATAATTAAAGAAAAAATGCATTTTTTTTCTTATCATAAATCAAAGAAATATTCTTTTTTTTTAGAATTACATATTATACATTATGTTACCTTCTAAATTCGATGTCACTGAGACCGAGACCTTTTTTTTCTGCTTCTATTTCTTTTATCATATTATCCAAAAAATAGTCTATAGCCCAAGTTTCACCATGATTCACCTGACGTGCTTGAGCAGTAAAAGGCATTTTTTTTAAACGCCTTCCAGTTAGATTTACACTGAATTTTGAAATTTGTAAAATTCGTTGAGCAGTCTCATAAGATTTATGTGAATTTTGTATAGCTGATACTGTTGGAGGAATTAAGACATTATCTGACAAAACAATACCCACACGTATCAATTCATTTAAACAAGCAGCATAAATCTCATAGATTAGTTCTGCTGCTGGATAGCTAATGCATACTTTGATATCAGCACGGTCAATAAAGCCATCATCAAGTGTATCTGCCTTATCTGTTGTTGTGAACATCAGGAGGTTTGCATATCTAAAATTTCAATTTCAAAAAAAAAAAAAAACAGAAACAACAATTTCTTATTAACAATATATTATTTTACTAAAATTTACTATAGTATAATATAATATAAACTTTTATATTTAACAAAATCATTTAAAATACATTCATATTATGACAATGATCAAATGAATTTTGAATTATAAAACTAATTTTTATAACAATGTTGTAGTTTATCATAAAATTTAAGAAATTACTTTTTAACCCTATCAAGTTGAGCAAAAAAACATCCCATGGCTCTAATAATGTTCCCCGATTCAGAACCTTGTTGTCCACGAGACAATCTACTAGGTGCTAAACTTTCAACATTATCAATCTGCAAAAAAACTAAATTTGTCCTATCCCCGGCCAAATCATGTATCTTTTCAAATGTCTTGTTAACTAATTTTGTACTGCCTTCCGAATCCCTACCAAATATATTATGACCATTTAGGTGAATTAAATGAATTGCTTTAAAATTCTCTCCGAATCTAATTGCTGCTTTTTGTGCAAGTGCTTGACAGAGGGAAGTTTTACCTGAAATAAATATAAATTATTATAAGTATTATTAATTCTTCAATTTACATGTATCTTTATACTATCTTTATCTTTTATCATGTAACTTTATTTTCTAAAAATTATTACTATAACTTGAATGAAAACTAAAAAGTTTATTAATAATTAAAAATATTTGGAATGATTACCGCTTCCTGGTGGACCATATAGTAAAATGCATCTATTCCATGAAATTACTGACCCATTGACATTTTTTTTTTCATAAAGAAACGCTGCTTTAATGTAGTCTAACAGCTAAATTTGATAAAATATATAACCAAAAAAAAAAAAAAACACGGAGATAAAATATGTTAAAGAAGAAATTATACGTAATATACCTACGTACATATAAATAAAAAATAAGAAATACATAATTATGTCGAATCATACAAATATATAATACTATATATATATGTATCACACTCATGAATACAAAAAATTACTAATCGTTAAATTTTTATGGTTCATATATAGTTAATATTTACCCGGCTTTTTATGCTATGATCAATTACTACAGTATCCCAAGAATCTTGAAATTTTCGACAAGGAAGAAGATAATGTTGAGATGTGGTATCATCTTCATCTGCAAGAGCAATTTCCTGTAGTCGATGATTTAATGGCCCATCATTATGAAGAGTGTATGCGTAGTATTGATAAGACTGTATCACAAAAAAAAACGTACAAAAACATGCTATAAAGGAAATTTTGTCCATGTTTACAATTACATGTTTGTAATTGTGATAAAATAAATTATAATTTGAGAACAATAAGGAGAGCATAAAATTACAAATTTGTTGTTGACTGGAAATGGTGATGCAATGTCTTGTGAAAACTCATGATATTGTCTTTCCCACTGGTTTTCCTCTCTAAAACAGGTCTTGTAATTTTTAGTGTATGAGTACAACGAAACTTTTTCCACACTTTCTTTTACTTGAAATAAGAATTACACAAAAAAAAAAATCAACAAATAATTCAACCTCATATTATTAATATGATGTACTATTTTATACATGGTGAACAAATGATTAACATTCAACTAATAAATCACTGACATTGATAAATCTTTTTTGGGGAAATACTCAGAAAAAAAATAGTATTATACTAACTGTCAATACTCGCGTGGTTGTGAAGACAAAATTCTTTAACAGGATTTGTAAAGGACTCAATGACAATCTTCACTTGTTTTGTAATGTCTTCAGTTTTAAGAGTACTGTATGAAAAAAAAAACAAAATACTAACATAAATTTCTAAATATATATATATATTTATATTTACATACATGATTAACTGCATATTATTATTATTATTATACATCATGATAATATAATGTACTCTCAATAACATATATTTAGGTTACCCCTCCTTTAGAAGCACTTCCACATGAAGCGTACTCGCCATAATTATGATCGATGAATAAGTTTTTGGTATTCTAATTAAAAGTAAATAAAAAGAAGAAAGATACCTTATAAAAATCAACAGTATATAAATATATATAAAATGATTAATGTATATTAGTAATAAAAGTTGATATTATATTCTACCATTATAAACTTGAATAAATATTATTATACTAAACATATTATCCTATTCTAACAGCATTTATATTATCTTTTTGAAAGTACAAGAGTAAAAAAGATTTACCATTTATATTTAACAAAATACCATCCAAATCGGTTTTAATTTTACGATTTTCAAAAAGGCGAAGACAGAAAATTTCCTTTGATTTCATCGCTCATCAAAGTTCAAACTGAAATTTAAAAAAAATATTATATTATTGAGTAAAAATGTAATAATAATGTCAAAAGTAACGTCAAAAAAAAGTACTTTTGACAGTTGACAAAACTATATTATGTATAAGTTTGAATCCGTTTTAACAAAAGAAAAAAAAACATCATGTCAATTAACATAAAATCACTTGTTCATACTTTTTTTTTCTAGATTTTAATAAAAAAAAACCTTTATACTAAAAAAGCTTAAGAAGTTTTCATTGTTTTTTTTTTTCAATTTCATCATACATATGTGAAATATATTATATGAATCTAATAATTTTACTTACCCTCGTTATTTTCATTTTCAGCAGTTTATATAAAACCAGTAAAATAATTAATAGAAACTTTAAAAATTATAATAAAGTTTTGATTGACAGACTTTTACTGTATAATATGTATAATGGTTTTTCACTAAACTTGTTTGTTTGTTAATCGTGCTTTTTTTACAACATACAACATGTATAAAATATAAAATTGTCAGAGGATTGAGGATTGCTAGAATTTTTTTTCCTTTGCAACTTTTGAGATTTAAATCTAGTACGAGGAAATGGTTTTTTGTTTTTTCACCGATATGTACTCAAATGAATGACAGTTTTCACTGTGTACTATATAGATGTACACTTCATTTACACAGTTAAGTTAGTACTCAGTTATTACCATAAAATCAATTTATATATTATGTAAAAGATTATTTTTTATTGTTTACAGAAAGGACAGGGCAAAATATATTATTATGTAAATACACAGTTTGTATGTCTTATTATGTAGATGTAGTAAAAAAAAAATAGGCTAAACAATTTTTCTTTTGATACTCAAAGTTTTTGCATTCTGTATGGTAAAATCACTAATCACTAATCACACATTATAATAATAAATTTGCAAAATCTCAGTTTTATTCTCACACGAGTATTTGCCAAAAAACAAAGTTGTATACTATACACATTACACTAATATATTCCTTTGATGAGTATGTATGTATACATACATAAACTAATATAATAATATACTTATTATGGTGAGTGTACAAAAGGATTTTTAAAAAATTCCCTATATATTATAATAATAACCATTGCTATTACTGCTATAATATCATGATACAGCGAGGGGCAACATTATAGAGGAGTGTATAAAAGCATGCTGCTTTTTTATTGCCACGAGGAAAAGTTATAGGGAGAAAGCGCACATGTATATTGTGTATAGTACAAAATCCCGACTTTCCCCAGCTGACCGAGAAACAAAAAACGAGCAATACGTAGTACATATCTATACTATAATAATCAAATACAGTATGTATATACAATACATATAGGTACAACCCTATATTTAATTACCGAAATTGATATGTATTATTTCCCGGAGTCGGAGATACTGTAATAATAAATTTGGATGATTGCCATTCATTCATTTTTATATAATTATAATGACAGTATTTATTTATTTCCACAATTTAATCCACAGCCACAACTGCTGCTGATATGTATCAAATATATATAATATATGCATCACATTGGATTATATGTAACTATATTATAATATACGTACGTAAATTGCCCATAGTCCATATGAATAAATTGACTGATTAGTCATTATAATCAGCATAAAAGTAATGACTTTCATATAATTATATAAAAAAGTCAGTTTTTTTTTTATTACGATTTAATATGTAATTGAAAGCTTAAATACAGTGTATGTGTGTGTGTGTGTGTGTATGTATGTACGTTGATAGTATCAACTTGATACGTCGTTGTATATTTTACATTGTTTGTAAGTATGTGCATTTGTTTGTCTGCATGTATGTTTTCATCTCCTTCAATCCTCTCTTCCTCATTTCTGGAGAAAATGTATAATATACATACATGTACAATCTGACTATAGGAGACATTACTATTATACTACTCAATATGATTTATATAATGCATAAAATTTTGGACCAACATATTACATAATAATATTATACATGAAAGAATATTTCTCATCATACATCATTAGGTACTTTCCAAGCTTTGTACAATGTACATATCCATATCCATGAAGTAAACATAATATTTGGCTGACCGTATAATATAATATTATTATTATATTTTCATAATAAAAATAATTACATTTTATA
>JAQGBI010000356.1:0-17775 GCA_034698325.1 Sminthurinus elegans | reverse complement strand
ACTGACTTGATGCCAGTCCACTGGAGTCTCCTCACTTTTCATGGCCGCCGCACTCACTTGCACCGATTTGAAACTCATGTCTGCATCCAAATCAGTAAAACCAAATTTCCCAATCGTCTCATTCAAGAAGAGTCGAAAGCTCACTTGCGTATAAAAGCCGGTGACCAGAGCAACCAAGTTTCCGTTCCCATGGAAACTGGAAGTGGAACTGGAACTGGGAAAAATGGAATTGGAATCGAAACTTGTGCTTGAATTTGAACTTGAATTGGAATCGGAATTTGATCCGAAGCTTTGGATTGGCCCAACTGAAAAAAAAGATTTCACAGCTGACCTAATCAACTTTTCTACTTGTTTATTCTCGACATTTTGAGCAGCATCTTGAATCATTTGAAGATTGATGAAACCATCCGCTTTGTATCTGCCCGTGAGACGAAGGGGAGCCGCCGAGACGTTAATCCCAAATGTCCAATTACATAAATTTACATTGATGTCCTTCACCAATTTTGACAAGCCGCTCATTGCTGTTCCATTCCTGAAAACAATTTCAGAAAAAAAACCTGTATTTATTTGTGGTGAACAAACAGATTTAGGCACTGCAGTGTCGGTCTTAGGTACGCGCTAACCATGCAGGTACGTAGAGCTGAGTGTTTGGGTACGCCAAAATAGCAAAAATAGGGGCGCAAAAAGAGGAAAAGGGCATAAAAACGCCAAACGGGCGCAACATACAAAACAATCAGCATAAAAATAGTAATTTTGGTGAAAAGGATCAAAAAAAGGGGCGCCAAAAAGCAAAATTCTTGGCAGCCATATTGGTTTGTGTGGGCGCCATTTTTTTGCGCCGAGTCTGCGTAGGGCACCGAAATCAAAAGACCGGCACTGGATTTAGGCAAAACAATCTACAAACGTGGAATAAAAAATACTATAGTAAAAAGAGTCGTAGGAAAAGGTGAAAACGCACAAAATGGAGATATTTCCGCGAATGAAATCATTGTCAAAGTCCATGGTCGTCTCCTTCAAATACAAAGTATCGCTGTCGTGGTGGGTGGCGGGGAAAATCCCCAAACTAGAGTAGATTTCCGAGATGAGAGCCTCCTTCATCCAGTCCAGCAAACTCTCAGCTCCATCTCCACCTGGCTCGTCTCCATTTCTTTTTGCTTTTATGGAATCTGTAAAATGTACCAATCCTACAAATAGAAAATAACAAATACAAAATACAAACAAAGAACAAAGAGGTTTTAAATAATTTTATGATAAAAGCAGAATCTTTTCCATTGGAACGTACAAAAAAAAGTAAAACATCCCTCTGTAAATTGTCAATGTTTGGTTTTTTACCAGCTGCAGCAAGATTAGTAGTGAAGAAACTGATGACCAGCTGGAGCACAAGCACAAGTAAAATATGCCTACTTTTAATTTTACTTCCGTTCCCGTTTAAAACCGTCATTTTAATAACAGGGAGAAACAACAGTGCTTCAAGGGTTTTATCTTGGGTGGATTTTTCAAGTTTTAACCGTGGCAAATCAAATAAAAATCAAAGGAAAAAGCAAAAAACAAAAAAGAGCCAACAGTTTCTAAATCCCACTCCACTCGTACAGAATTATCTTGGACTTTGTGAAGAGTCCCAAAATACAGAATCCAGAATCCACAGCTTCAGAAAATGGGTTAGTGGGGCAGACAGTTTCATTTTCCCGTTTCACCCCAACTTGTTACACTTGGGCTCATTTCCACGGCTTGTCCGTTGTCCGTTCTTTTCTTTGTCAAGGCGTGCGTGTAAGATGAACAATGCATATTGAACAACGGTGAATTTAGAATTTACCGTAGTGGATATTTTGGTATCTTAAGTTTATTTAAGCTTGAAACTCTTTCCCCTTTTTAGGGATAAGAATTGCCGTAATTTTAAATGCTTTTTTGGAGCACCCCCTGTTTTTAGTAAATGAATGAATGAGGACTGATGAATGCCCATTAAAGTAATCATGATGAACATTCACTCCCACACATCTCCACACCCCACAACAAAGTCAGGCGCGGTTCAATTTGAATTTGGTTGAAAATGGATAAAGATATTTTTATTCAAATCTTGATTGGGCATTTTCTGCATGTCCGCATTTTGTCATCCTGTTCATCACTAAATAATAAACAAAAATAATGTTTCCAGAGAAATGGTTTCAGCCATTTACGATATATGATTTACAAACGCATTTGCAGTAATATTCGTTTTTTATCTGGTCTGTGACAAAAGATACAAATATGATTGCCATTTTAATTTTATGCTTCACGTTTCATATCAGTCTGCCGGCTGTAGGCGCCGATGTGGAATCATGGACTTAAAACGGCATGTGAGAATCAGACTCAGAATCAGAATCAGAATGAGATTGAGGACACTTGAAACTAGAAATGGAGATTGCATGTTCTAGCGAATCCAGAATTCAGGGATTAACAGATTAAGATAAATTAAATTACTGGGAACTGGGAATTGTTCTGTAGCCAAAAATTAGTTAATCTTTTTGTCAGCTTGATTTTGATTTTGATTGATGAACGACGGACTTTTTGATTCTTTTAGCGGCAGTCGAACAGTCGAATGACTAACACAAAAACAAAGTCGTCGTTATTTTATTTGATTTAATTTGAGTCGCGTGATGAATTTTCAGCGTATTTTCAGCTGCTGTTTGCTCTTCTCTTGTTCATCCAGCAGAATTATGATAAATTCACGAGAAATCCCAAACAACTGGTAAATTTAGAGGTAGAAAGAGACACGAGGATCAAATTGTCACCATCAATTTTAATTTCAATTTGTGCTGTCAAAGTCGATAACAAAACTAGTTTTATATTTATAAACTATTTAATAGAATAATTTCCAAATGTTTCCATTTATTCAGCGGACTTCGACAGTCCACAACTTGTATTTTGAGTTTGACTAAAATAGAAGTTCAACTCGAATTTACTTTTCTTTTACAACTAAATATTTTTTACTTGTATTAATTCTGTCAACTTTTGGTTTTTATCAGCCCATCAGAATTTAGAAGTGTCAGAAATATTTAGTTTCAACAGCCACAAATTAGTCAAAGTTTTGGATAAAAATGGAGATTTTGTCTCTGTTCAGTTTCGCCATTTTGGTCCTGGCGTCGCTCGTTCAAGCGAATCTTGCTGGGGGTAAATTTTGAACCTTGCTACTAAACCTCAAACATCAAATATTGAAATTGTGCCTTAAAGAATTTCAGTTTTAAGCATAAAAATAAACCTTTTCATTTGACTGCAATTTATATTTTCCAGGAAATTCGGTTTCGACTTGTGGTGGGATTTTCGAAGGTGATTCTGGAGAATTTGAATACCACAGAGAAAATTCGGATGTTGAGGATTCGACTGGTTCTTCCGTTTGCATTTGGATGGTCAAGTTGCTGGCAAAAGATGGCGCTGGAGTCAGTTTGAAGCTCGAGGATTTGGATGAAAATTCCGTGGTCAATTTTTATGCTGAGGGCGAGCCGACGGATCCCGTGAACGCGCCAAACACGTAAAAAAGAAAACAAAGTCACGAATCAAATGATTTTTGGTTGGGGGAATTTTCAATTGACTTTGATTTTCCTTCATTTTTCTTGCAGTTTGAACAGCTCACAAATAAATTCCGCGGTGGAATTCAGCGGCCAGATTTTTATCATAACTTTGAAAAGTCAACTCGACCAATTTGAAACTTCTCCCACAAAATTCGTTGTCAGTTGGACTTCTTTTGAAAAACTGTCAACTGTCGATTCAAATTCCAACAGCTCCAAAATCCTCCCCGTTGAATTGATGTCAACAAACTATTTTGCGGCAGGCGGAGAAAAAGGGCGGTACAATGTCAAAAACCTTAGGCCGCTTCAAAAATCGGTGTGGATTTTGGATGCGGGTTTTGCCGGGAGTTTGGATGCAGAGGTCAACGTCCAATTCGACTCTTCTTGTCTCTCCAAATTCAAATCCGAGGGAAAATCCGGAATGAGCCCAAAATCCCTTTGTGAATGTTCGTATTTTGGTCTGTTTGAAATTGTCCCGAGCACCGGAAAATTGAGACCCGCCAACGAGTGAGTCAATCATTCAATTTAATTCAAATAGTTTTCAATCTAATTCATTTATACTGGTTTAATTTGTTTTTGGTTCTAAAATTTCAAAGCTTCTGTGGTCGCTCTGGTTCTTTGACGTTGACCAAATTATCGACTCAATTAGTTGTTTTCATTTACTCGATGAATCCGACTTCCGGTTCCGGTTCCGGAGACTCAGCTCAAATCAGCTGGAAAAGAAACAAAGAATCGACAAATCCAACAACAACAACAGTAAAAACAACAACAACAGAATTCCCTTCGTCACCAGAACCGCCAATTCAAGGTAAGTTTTAAAGTCAATTGAATTTTTAACCTCGCTGGGTTGATTTTTTTTACCCTTGAAATTTTTGTGTTTCAGTTTCGACGTGTCCTCAAAATTCAACAATTTCTCCGTGCACCTGCTCCATTAATTCGTCTGGAGCTGAAATTGTGTGTTTAGGCTCCTTGGTAAATGAGTCGAGTATTGAAACTGCATTCCGAGAAATTCGCCGAGTCAACGGAATTCCCGAGGATCGCGGAACGGATATTTCTGAATTTAAAGTGGAGCAAACAGACTTGACTCAATTGAATTTGGCGCCATTTTATGGGAGTGCAATAGATGTATTGCGCTTTAGAGTCAATTACAATTTGACAAAATTTGTGACCTCGGGAAATCCGCGTGATCACGGGTCAATCCAAGTCTACAATTTAGGTGTTGAGGTGTCTCCACTGAGTAGAGCTGGATTTGGAGACGCTCTCAAATTCTTTTCCAATAAAATGGCCTATTTTAATGCTTACAGTCTTGACCTAAAGGATGACGACAATTCTGACGAAGACGAATTTCTCCCAGGACTTTCTTCCCACACAAATCTAACTGTTTTAGCCTTTATAAACTGTAATATTTCTGGTCGGTTAAGTTTTGACCCTTTGATTCCCAAAGAATTACCAAATCTTAACCTTATACGTCTAGACTATAACAGCATCAATGAAATTGGAGAAAATGTCTTGGATTTTGAGGGCCGTCAAGGTGATCTGTACATTAATCTAAATTTTAATAAATTAAATGAGACTTCGTTTCATCCGAATTCGGGCATTGCTCGAGATGGCCGTCAAACGGAGCTGGACTTGTACAAAAACCAAATCCGGACTTTACCCGCCGTAATTTTTGAAACCTTTCTCGATGCCCATCCACAGAATGACCTTAGACTCACCGGAAATCCCCTGATTTGTGATGAACGACTCAGTTGGCTTAAATCACGACGGGAGGAATTTGAATCTCGGGTAGAGGGCGCTGATTGCAGTAATGACGAAGATCACACTGTTTTTGACTCGGATTTGATCCCTTAAACAACAGTTTTCACAGTTGATTCAACACAAAAAATGTCACACAAAATCCAAAGGTGTACAAAAAGTAATATGTACACCAAACTGCATAAAATTAAAAATTTTTTGCTCAATTTCAGCACCAAATTCATTACGAATTCCACTGTGAACCAATCTATAGATAATACGTGGGGATAGTAAAAATTTGTCATTTGCATCATATAAAAAATAAAAAGTTGTCAGTCTTCTCTCAATGCTTCATCTTTTCTTTTTTCTATGGTTGGTTGTCCATTGTCCATTTTCCATTCTGCATTGTAAGTTGTAAATTGTAAGTTGTTGTGAGTCACAGGTTTTGAGTTTTGACAGACGGCGCTAATTGAATAAGATTCATTAACTTCAAAAGAACATGTTTCTTTCATCATCCTTGGCTTGCGAAAAACGGTAACGCAGAACAACAGTAACAAAGAACATTCAAGTTCAAAGTAGTTCAAAGTGAGGAAATAAAATTGCCTCCACCTACGAGTAGGAGGGATAGATCAAAAAACTGATGCATCGCAAATTTTACATGCAACCACAGTCCTTACAATAGCACTGATGGTACAAAAAATATTTGACATTTCCTGGTTTTGTACAATCCTTTTTGACATGCTTCAAAGTTGCACAAAAAAAACAAAGACAACAAAGCTCATACTTGTACACGTAGGAGAGTTGTGTGCGAGCAACGTGCAGAAGTTCAAACTCTCTTTCTCGGCAACATACCGAACCAACAACACTCCGTCTTGGCAACATTTCGCAGATCCCACTCGATTTGTGCTCATGTCCAGTGTTTGTCCTGTCCGAATGTACATTTTTGATGTGGAATGCAAGGACGGTTCTTTGTTTCCCTCCTCAAATCGGAAATTATGGCTTATGGATTTGGAGTTTCCAAGAAAAATAGCACAAGGAATCATCAGGTAAAGACATGAGAAAACACACAACGCACAAGGTTTTCAAAGCATCGTTCACGAATACTTGATTTTTGAATGGAGTTGATGCGTGGCTATACTCTGAAGTCTAAACTTGAGGATTTTAACACGGATTATGAAAATTAAAATTAACGTTTCAGGATTTTTATGAATCACATGCGAATGACAAATGACAAATGGTTAATTGTTTAAAAATCATAACAGATGTGGCTGAAAAAATGTGACTTTGAAAAACGAGGTTTAAACTTGTCTAACTTGCACCACTAAAAATCAATTTATTTATTCCTCAATTGGGACATTCTGATATTTAAGAACATGCTGATACATTAAACACAAGTAAAAAATATTTTACATTTCATGAAATTACACAGAGCATTAGTCGGAAATTGAATTTGAAAATGGAATTGTGGTTTACATTTTACACAATACGTGGATAAAATCCAGGTTTGTAACTTGTGTAATGAATAATACTATTCATAATTCATAATTAATTATTGCCATGACAATGACATTATGGCTTTTGTTAAAAAAAGGATTTTAAATTTTATTAATTTAATTTAATTTTTAATCAAGGTTCTTCATGAGTTTGAAAGCACACTCCTTACTGACGGACATGGATTTTGGGATGTTCTTGTGATAATAGTAATTCAAACAGTAGACTTGCAACTTTTTCAAATCTATGAAAGAAAAGTAAAAGGTAAAAGGACATGAAAAAAAAGCAGTTAAAAATTATTATCCAAAAGATGTCACTATGACTGGATTAAAATTTTAAAACGGATTTAGGTTTCATTACCAAACGACTTGAGTACAAAATGCAAACGGATATTCGAAATTTGATACTCTGTTATTTATTTAAATACCTTTGAGATCTAAAATTGAAGGATTAATCCTCTCTGCATCCAACTGATGCATAATCGTTGATTCTGATTTTGTTTTGATTTGAGACCCCCGTTTTTCTACAGACTTTTTATTCTCAATCAATTCATGAAGCCGACTGCAATCGTGTCCAGAAAATCCAGTGAAACAAGAGGCGATAGCTGGAAAAGCATTCGCTGGATCTGGCACGAAAATCTTGAGGTCCAAAGTCTCTAGTTTAGTCAAATGAGTCCAGATGGCCTCGGCCACTTCCGGAAAATTTTGAATTGGTCTCCAAAAGAGTCATGGCCAATTTTGAGCTCCTTCAAATTTGGACAGACTTGAGAAATTCGAGCAATGTCCTCTTTTCTCATTCCATCACCCGTGATGACCAGAGTCTGTAAAGACGGAAGAAACGAGTCATTTTGATTTTGATTTTCATCATGAGGAAGAAAAGTAGTCCAAGGCACTTGCAACTCTAGTAGAAAAGAATGCAAAATTATATTTAAATTATCATTGAAACTAGAAATTAGAAAGGTCATGAGACTTGAGATGAAATTACAGTAAAGATAAAACGTAAACCGTAGCATCAAAAATAATTGAAATCAATTTACGAAGATGTTGTGGAAGAGGAAAAATTTCATTTAGGTCTATTCCTGATGGCAAAACGGGAAATTCCACCAGTTTTGTATAAGTAATAAACAAAGTGGTGAGTTTGCTGAATTAGCAAGACTTTGCACATTCAAACACTCTATAATTTTCATCAACATCTACAAAAGCAAAAAAAAACATAGAGTTGTTAATGGGAACAATAAGATAAAGTTATGAACATGATACGTGTCAACTTTCTGTAAGATGCAAGAATGAAGAATGAAGAATGTGTCATGTAGATCCCAGAGGACAGTCGATATAAATATTTTCACTTGTTTGGTTTATTTATGTTTTTTAATTTTTAATTTTTAGTATTATTTGCTACTTTGTTTTGTACAATAAATACATTGTAATGTAGTTTTCAAGGAAACTCTTCGGATAGCGTGTGTGTTGCAATGTGCTTCTGGAGCGTAGAGTTTTGAGCAGCTCCGCCATATTTACAATTTTCGAATGGACACTTGTGTGGCCTTGCTCCAGTGTGTATTCTTACGTGTTGCTCTACTTGCCAGTTGGTTGTAAACAGCTTTTTGCAGTATATACACTCATGATCTTTGATGTTGTTGTGCACTTTTAAGTGTAAGTTTAAAGAGCACTGCTGAGAAAATGTTTTGTCACAAGTTGGACAGACAAAATCTCGTTTTCAAGTGTGGATGACTTCATGTTGCTTCTTGTCTTTTCTTGAATAAAACACTTTAAAGCAGATTTCACACTCACGATCTGGTTTATATGTAGTATTGGTTGACATTTTGAGTGAATTTAGTTCACTGCTTCAAATGCTCTACAACAATTTTCAAAAAACAAAAAATGGAAATTTTCCAGAACAAAAATTCTGTTGTAAACACGTTGAAAGTTTGACGGAAAATAAAAAATAAAAAATGTACAAGGCAGCAAAGTGAAAGGAAGGTTTTTACAACTAAAATGTTCCTATTTTATCCAGCCTTTGTTTCAATGAAAAGGGATTATATCTACACTGACCGTTTTTTGGATTACTTGGGGTATTGATATTTTGTTTCTAGGAATTTTGTAAGGGTAAAAGCAAATGTGTGCAAGGTGTAAAAAGTATACAGGCATAAAACCAAGTAAAATACATTTTGATTTCAAAACCCATATTTACTATAATATGTTTTTAAAAATCAGTTCATGTTTTTGCTGAATTCCACGGGAAATAAATGACTAAAATACAACAAGTATTTTTGGGACTTGCGGAAGTTCTTTGTGGCAAAGAAATTCTAACCAGCATTCATACCAGCGTGTCTTATCTGAAGAATACGCAGCATGTAAAAATTATAATTTGTAGAAACAAGCTGTGGTTGTTTATACTTTAGATTTTGTAGTTGCACTCGCTGGAATTGGATGTTTGATTGGAATAAAAAATGCCACAAGCTTTGCACTTACATTTTTGTCAGGAAAGTTTAAGGCAAAGCATTTTAAATTTTAAAATTTGATTTTCCCGAAATCGAAAGATCAAAAACCAATAAGTTTGCGCTCGTCTCTCGCTTATTTATTCCAGTTTTCATGGGTTTTGCCGATATTCAATTGATTTGGAAATTCAAAAGCCAGCTCGTAAATATAATTACTGAATCAAGATTCTGAGTGCAAAATGTTGCCCAAAGTCCGACAACGATGGAAAATAAATAAAAATGCGACAAGGCGTGAAGTCCTTAACTATAAATTTTATTGTAATAAAAACAGAACCAACCTAGAGTAAATAACAAAAACATCCCACGTTGAATATGATTTTTAGTTTTAGTTTAATTTTATAAGAGGGCAAAAAGTAAAATTTTTGTTCAAAAAAATACAAATTCTATGTTAAGTTTCATAGTCGACTTGGTAATAGGTTATGATCAATAAAATTTTAAGAAACATTTATAAGCTGTTGATTTCAATCTCCGGTACTTTTCCAGTAAAGAAAGAAAGAAATGACATTCAAAACTTGAAACAGAAATCTTGGTTTGATTAAAACTGTAGCCAAAGTCAGCTTTTCTTCCGACTCCATGAGTTTTAGACCTTGTAAAATCAATTCCTGTCTCCTTTTGTTTCTTTCCTCTTCTTCTTTTGGACTTGGAGTTTCCTCGTAGTCGTAGTCATAATAGCCCTCGTTCTGAGCCATTTCTGAGTCACCGTTGTTGTCGCTTTCGTCCGTTTTTTCTTCATGGTTGGTTTCCAGTTGAGTGGTTTTTGCAGTAGACGTTTCTTGATCATTAGTGACTCGTCTGTCAGCAATACTATTTTGAAGGACCACGGACGTGTTTTTGGATGGAATTGCTACTCCTGCGGCCAGTGAAGATGTTGAATCAAAGACAGTATAATTTCCCTCAGTATCACCGCCCAGAGCATTCCACAATCGGAAATCCTTAGTAGTATTAGTTTTGTCTTCTTGGTCCGGAGCTCTGGCTTGAACACTCGATTCTACGCTCAAGCAGAAGAAAATAAAAGTTAGGGCACAAAGTTTTTGATGCACCATTACGCTCAATGTTGCTTCGGACAAATTCAAAAGCACGTTGATGCTACTTCAAGCTTGACATGAAACTGAATTCTGAATTGCACATGATTAGTTTTTTGAAAATGGGAAATCTGGTGTGATAGCCTTTTTCTATGGAATTATTATGAGTCAGCTTAATCTTTCCATAAATATAAATGTATCTGAAAGCTTCTTCATGTGCTCTTGTTTACACAAGCATTAACCATGAAAGAAATACATGGAAAAATAAGTATACTTGTATTAATAATATTACACATTCTTTGATATCTTATTATAGAAACAATACAAGGGACGGGAAATAAAGAAAACGTATACCTTAGTACTAGTAAATGTAATAATTCATAGTATAGTGTATTTATTTTTGTTCTTTCATTTTCCATATTAAATGCAACAGCTTAAAATCTGTCCAAAACTATACATTTCATGGAGCAGGAGTTACTTATTCTTTTCCATATTGTCTTTTTTTCTCTATGTTTTCTGTTGAACTTGAAATATCCCAAGCTGTAAAAAAATCCCTTTCCAAATTCCAAGAATTTCTCTTCTCCGTGTTGGTTCATCCTTTCGGTTTTTACCTGGAATTCCCCTTCGTTTTGTGTTTTAATCACATCTCCTCTGGCAATTTGACTTTTTTTCCCTTTTAAGTCGTGGATAGTTATTCTAGAGGATATATTCTAATGATAATGATATTACAAAATTCCCATTTTGTGACATTACACTGTTATACAATAATATTTTTCAGCAGGATTATAGCTTGTGATAAAATATTTTCCAAAATTTTCCGTCCTAAAGAAAGTGTTATTCTGTTTTAGTTGCAAGCATTATAAATTATTTACAAAGTTTTAAAAGGGTCCATTTAATAATAATAAACCTTAGCAAAACGTAAAGCCTTTTTAATCCTTTCTTTTTAATAATCCTTTAGTAGGTCAAAAAGGGTTTTCAAGACATTTTTGGAAACTGTGTACAAGTGAAACATTATAATTTTGATGTTGCTTTTTCGTTACAAGTTTTTACTTCAAAGCTCACTAGCAAACACAATAAATAAACTGGAGTTTGCAATGGTAATTCAAATTTGTTAAATTCAATTTATTTCTTTATTGTGCTTTCATTAGTGTGAAGAAAGCTACATGTTGACACAGCTGAAAATTTTTGGAATGCAGTCCGGGTTATTCCAGGCCGCGCCACGTCCCATGTATTTCAAATTCGTACGAAAGGGCGCATTCCCTAAATTTCATCTGAGTATGTTGGTAAAGATTGAATGTAAGTACATGAATTTTGAAGAAATGTTTCATTTGCGTATTTTTCTGGTAGAGTATTTTTGGTCACTTTCGTCATTCAAAGAATAAAAAAGAATTGAAATGCCCGAAGAAAATGTGTCCGTTTCAAACATCATATGAAGTGCAGCTCAATCGCCATATGCTGGTTCACAAGAATGAAAAAAGATACTACTGTACAAATTGCCATCATTCATTTGCAGGTAAAGAGGTGTATCTTCTGCATCAAAAGACACATGAGAGCAAGGAAGATGCAACCACAGAATTAGACCGACGGGGATGGTTCACTGATACATTTGGCGGAAAAGTCCAGTATGCCGTTCAGCGAGTGAGTTCCTCTATAAGCAAATATGATTTTACTCAAAACATAGCTCGTCCAGCTTCTCCAAAACCACAGGAGGAAAGTTACTCAAAAATAAATCCACCAAACACGGAAAAATCAAACACCTCTTCTTCATCCTATTTCACAAGTGCCATGGAAAAAAAATCAGGCTGACATCTCCGAGCTTTCCCCACACGTGTCACAAAATCAGAAAACTTGTGGTAGGCTTCGAATTGTCATTCGTCTATTCACAGAGGACACAGATCCACGGGTTGTGAAAAATAAAGTAATGCCCAAACAGTTTTCGGATTCTGCAATCATTTCCACTTCCCGTACAAAGAAAATATCATTTGTACCTTCCATCTTCAAATGCGAAATTTGCTGGCGTGTTTTTCCTTATAAAAGCCGACTTCTTGACCATAAAACCAAGCATTTGGCTACTGGAGATTTCTCATGCAAATACTGCGCATATACCTCCAAGTGGAAGAAAAATTTAAAAAGACATATAAGCATGCAAAATTAAACTGAGCTGGCAGAATGTGTACTGCATTCTAGGATTTTGTACCACTAACGAAGTCAGGCTTAAAAATTGAATATAATGCATTGTATTTTATACAGTTTGTACAGTTTTGATATACTTATGAAATAGTACAAAATTTCATAACTTAATACAAGTTTGATGATGACAAAGTCGATGACTTTTGAAAAATTTATGAAAAAACTAATATCAGAACTGCATTGTGTAAAAGGAGTTACATTTCCTTTGCAATAATTTATTATATAATATTTCTCTATTGTTAGTATGAAAAACTCTTTAGTGTTTAAGTTGTTGTCAACTCATCTCTGTAGTCAAAAGTCAAATAAATAGAATTAAGAAATCTCATCTTTGCAAAATGGCTTTGTCAGTTGGTTTTAATCTATGTTACTCAGTTGTCAAATGTATCATCATTCATAAATGCATCAAAATCTTTTAGTATACATTTCCTAAAAATTGCTATTTGATGAACTTGGGTGACGCTTATTAAAATCAACAGAGAATTGACTATTTCTTACAATCAGGTTGTTGGCAGTTTCAAATTCTGTAGCCAGTTTCAAAAAGCATCGGCACTCAAGATTTCATGGATTCCTATTTTAAGTTTCATTTACCTTGTACATTTAATGCTAAAGATAGCAAAAAAATTATCGTATGGATTACAATTAAGGTGTTCTCAAGGATTTCTCCAAAATTTCTATCGGTCTCGGGAAATGCATATCGTGGTCAAGTGTGTCAACGTAGTAAGTCTTGTAAAATGTCTACAAAAGTGGAATGTATTGAAAATGCTGAGACTTGGAGCTCGAGAGTCGAGAGTTCAAAGAGAAATGTAAAAAGAGGTAACTTTTATTTTATGTTCAGTATCCAAAGTCCGAAATCCAAAATCCAAGTAGAACGCTTAGCGAGGGAAAACGAAACAATAGAAAATACATCACTTGAAGCTTGGAAGAAAAGGCACTAATCGTAGGAAAGGTTTTGGAATTCTGACCCTTTTTCCTTCCAGAGTCCTTCAGCAAGCAAGCCGTGGCCGCTTATTTAGTACAAAGATCACAGTGGAACAGTAAGGTTTGTTATTAAAGCTGTTGTATTTTGCTCACTTCGCTCATTTCTTTCCGTCCTTCTTCATCAAATACTTTTAAATAAAATTTCTTTCACCCTCCTCCAAAATTGACAATGGCGGTTGTGCAGCTGTTACAGGTAAACATTTCAACTAAGTAAAAGTAAACAAAACGGTTAGCAAAGAGTGAGCGTAAAATTTTTCTTTAAATTTGGTTCTTTAAAATAAAAAATGGTCAATAATTGAATTTAAAAAAACTTTGTTTTGAAAAACAGGTTTTTTTCTATGAGTCCAAACTCATTAAAACCTATTTTACATTTTCAAAATTTGAGAGTATCAACATGAGTTTATAAGTTGGACTTGAACGCTCAAAATTCTACATGTGTAACATGAAATAAAAACAAAAACCTCAAAGAGGAACTTGATAAACATTGTTGCAAGCCTAAAGAAAAGTTTTACGCTCACTCCTGTCTCACTTTTGTTTCACTTTGAGCGTAAAAACATTTAGCGCTTACTTTTTGGTTAGCAAAATGTGAAATTCAGTGAGCTTCGAATCAACTATGAATTTTCATGTTCTATGATTTATTTAATGGTCAATTAAAATAGACCAAAAGTACTTTGAGATTGAAGATTTGCTCTGAGAAAATTTAACGATTAAACGTTTTAGTGAGACCACAGACCATTTGATATTTAATCTTTGAATTATTTTTCTGTCAAACGTTAATCATTGTTTGTTGACTCATGTTCTGATTTTTAGGTTTACAATAAATTTCCAAAAATCAACGTGAATGTAGTCCTGCGGCTGTGGGTCCAACTGACGTTGTTTTTGAATGTCTTTGCCTCTAATCCAAGCAAAAAGTATCAGCGATTGAAAAGTAGCTCCAAAAGGACAAACGCCAGCTTTATCACAATTAAAAAGGGAAGCAGTGAGAACGCTACAAGCGAGGCAGCTGAACTCCTTGAACGCAAGAGACGTGATTTGCAAGATTTATTAGAAGAAAGTTCAGTCGCATCACCAACAAAACCCTCAGAAATGATTAAACTGGCCAACGATAGTTCAGTGGAACTTGGTGAGCAGTCTTATTATTTATATTTTTTGATTTTATCACACAATTTTACTAGTTTACTACTTTGTCAAGGCATATTAAACGTAAACCACAAATTTGTGAAGTACTTTTGAAGGCAGGCGTTTTCTAATTTTTCTTCAAAGTAGTTACACCTGTTATTTTGAGTGAAAATTTCAAGAAACATAGTATTATATTATATTTATCAAGAGGAAACATGAATCATAAAAAATTGACACAAGCTCAACAAGATGAGTAAAAACCAAGGATTATCTAATGTTTCGTCATGTATGTTTGATTTACAGGCTGGCAGTTCAATATTTTTACAAAAACTTTTATACACTCACCAGTGACGGGAAAACTTCCAGAAGAAAAACATTGGAAATCTGAAAACATTGATAGCCTTCAATATCAATCCTTTGTTTATAATTCCGCCACTGAGTGGGAAAGGTTTCGAGAATCATCTTTTGGGTTTCAGTTTCGGTCAACTGGCTTTGAATCGTCATCTTTGACGTCAACAATACAATATAAATTTTCATCCGTTGCCGTTTTTATTGTGTCCTCCAATATGGCAGCAAAAGTTCTAAAAGATGAGTGTCTGGGCTTTTCAAGCATGAAACATTTGCATGCATATACCGGAACTCACATTATTTCCAGAATTATCTATGGAGCTTCATACAGCTTGATATTTAAAGCCTTTTTTCATTCAAAAGTTGATCAAGACCTTTGGGGAACCCAGATTGTAGGGGATTTTTCACCGACAACTGGATTTCATAGCGGCAATCATCAGAAGATTCAGACTGCTGAATTGAAAGTGACAGCAGTCGGAGACTTACCATTTAATTCAAAGCGTCTAATGAGATCTTTGGACGAAGTTGATGAATTTTTCAAGTCCTTTTCCGACTATACGGGTAAACAAAAATACATGGAAGTGAAGGAACTGGATTTTTTACTGAAAGCGTGTCCAATGAAAAATGGTTTACCACGTGCTAAAGTTGATGCTAGCCTAATGGATAAATTTTTTTCTGGTTTCAATTTTTGTGAGAAGCAACTGGCAATCTTAAACGAAATAAAAGAAAAAAGTTCATTAGCACCAGAGCTTTTCAAACCAGACAGTCGCTTCAATTTTACTAGCTCCCATCAGGAAATGAAGTCCTTCTGCAAAAAAGTTACTAAACTTACCCAAGAAGTTTATTTCAAAAGGTTTACACCAGATGCTCGGCCACTGGCTTGGAGCCTCGTCCAATTACTAAATACAACCCTGAATTACTCTGAAGGTCATTTTTCTACACTTCTGAACTCTATCAATAAGTCAACAAATTCAGAAAACAAAACGTACAGTACCACACCGGCACCAACAACAACCGAACCGTTTACTATAATGCCATGTTTTATAATTTTTTGTAATTAAATTCGACTCCCTTAGAAAACTGTGGTATATTTTACTATTTACACGTTGCAATTTTGGTGAGCAATGTTTACTTTGCCATGGTAAAAAACATTTACAAAATACAACTTAAGACAACGTGCCAATTTATAAAATGGTGAAATATAGTAGGAAAAGTAATAATAAGAGTCGAAACCGCGGTCCACTTTCTATAATTTAGTACATACATTCTTGACATCCATTAACTAAATTAAAGGATGAGGGAAGTGCCTTCGACACTTACTAATGCTTCTCTTAAGCCACTCTTCTCCGGCATTATTCACTATTTCAATTTTAAAAATAACTTGTATTTTTCTGTTGGTTCAATTTTATAGTTTTCAATATTTTTATTTTACAAAGTTGAGAAAAAATTAAGTAAATTATTGAGTAATATTAATTGTAATAATTAAAATGAAATAGATGAAAATAAAGTGTACATTTAGAGCACAACGTGACTGGCGGATAGCATTTTAAGTTTATTTATGAGCAAATAAAAGTAATTCGAATATTCTAATACGAATCATAATGACATTTCTGGAGCTTATGGAACTTAAGTATGGGTACAGGAACAAACATTTCCCAACTTTTCCGACGTTGTGAGGTGCATTTTTTAATCTCGTTCAATTTAAGAACAATTTGAAAACTGAAGCAAGAAAAAACGTCTTACAGGATTAAACTAAGAATCCATTGAGGAAGGGAGCCACGATTAGTCCTTTTTACCTGAGCTATAAATACACTCAAAAAAAGGAAACAGTAAACTTTTTTCTCTTTTTTCTAGCATCTTACGGAGCTCTGTAGTTTTTCCCATTTTCACAGAAAATTATTGAGTTGAATATGTAGGGATTATGAATTTTTTAAGCTTAAAAATGGTTCTCGCTAAATAAGAAAACAAGACAGTCCAGTGCCAGTATGTTGAAGTTACTTCTAGAATGTTTCTTGAAAAGTGGGCGGATCTATTAAATTGATTTCGAAATTCAAAAGCTACTTGATCACAATTCATTACAAAGGCAATTTGAAACTTAATTCTAATTCTTGCCTTTTCTGTATCAGAAAATCAAAACGGCTTTGAAACATTACAAAAGAAAACCATTTAGTAAACGTGTTTTCCGGCAAAGCAAAAGAACAACTAACTGCTCAGATCACTTAAAAATAACTATGCACCATTCTTGTGACTTTGTCACTCTTCTTGAAATGAGAAATCCCTAAACGAAGAAGAAAAATGGAGAGTTTGCACATTTGTTAGAATAATTCAGCGCCGCTCTTAATTTTGAAATAATTCATTGTAAAAATGTACAAAAGTTGTAGCTTTGAGATTACATTTTCTTTCAGTTGGACATCTGTTAGACGTGTCATTTTACATAATTCTCACATGTACGCATTGAAGATGTGACAAAAACGGGACAAAGAGTGGACAGAACGGGACAAAAACATGATGAAACGGGAGAAAACCCGGACAAATACAGGACAAAGACAGGACTAAAACGGGTCAAAAACAAGACAAAATCAGGACAAGTACAGGACAAAAACGGGACAAAAAGGGACAAAAGGTGGACAAAACGGTGGACAAATCTACTTCTAAAAACAAGAATTGCAAATGCGACTTTAAATTTGTAGTCATGTTTGAACGCCGTTTGACATTTTGCTACATGATATTTGGTCACTGAGCTCACAGGTTCAATTCTTGACAAATCTTCTAAAGGTTTCTACATGCAAGACTTCGTAATGATAG
Source organism: Sminthurinus elegans (assembly GCA_034698325.1). NCBI lineage: Eukaryota > Metazoa > Arthropoda > Collembola > Symphypleona > Katiannidae > Sminthurinus > Sminthurinus elegans. The sequence continues at coordinate 52 of JAQGBI010000356.1, read as the reverse complement.
GTGAAATTTAAATACACAGAAGTCTCAGTACTTCCAGTGCTCAAATGCTTTG
>JAQGBI010000355.1:0-17796 GCA_034698325.1 Sminthurinus elegans | reverse complement strand
ATCCTGTAGTCTTTGCATGCTTGGATATAGGGTTGACAGACAGACGGACGGACGGATCCGTCCAGACTAGTAGGGCAGCTTGCGCTACCCTAAAAAGTACAATCAACTTTTAATGGTTACTCGTGCTCTAGGTTTAGGGTAAAAAAGTATCAATAAAATATATAATATATATAAATGTAACATGTACGAATATTTTTCTTTGAACTTGCTTCCCATACACAAAAAGTAATAAATATATTTAATGTCGAGTTGTTTACATTAGCAAGGATGAAATAATTATTATTGTTACCGAGTTCAAATTCGAGTGTAAATTGTCTACATGTGGAATTGATGCGTAGATTGATAAATTAGGTACATGAAATGTAATTGAAAAAGTCATCAAAAAGTACAAAGGTAGGCCAGGATGTATTGTTTAAACTGAGCTCAAGTCAAATAAATAAATATAAGTAGCGTTTGCGTGTGCTTGTGTGTGTGGATTTGATTGTGAATGGAGAAGTGAAAAGTACGAGTGCGAATGTCAATGGTAGAAAGGGAAATGACTGTACACTGTACACACAATAAGCAGAAAGCATAAAGCACTGTTTAAATAACAGTTTACTTGTAGTTTGTAGTTCTCTCAAATGTAGGTCTAATATGAATATGTTTTATTTTTACGAGTACAAACTGTTATTATTATTTATTATTATTTGCTATTACTATTGGGATTCGTGTGTTTTGCTCGTGTCTGCATAACTATACAAAAATAAGTAGTTACTGTTACATGCGTACGTATGTACATGCATTTCTATACAGGCGGTGTGTAAATATGCAAAAAATACAAAACAAAGCACAGTATACCTCCATATCCATACTATATTATGAATTATGACCTTTGAAGAATGAAATGAAAATGCTATACTTCATACTGCTGCATACATGTTACATATATGTAAGTGAGAGTGTGCCGTTTTTGAACACTGAAGGTTTCCTTATATTTGTCTCTTCCTCCCTCCTTGTTTTTGGTCTTGTTGTTGTTGTCATCGTCTCTCATAGTGTCTCGTCTCTGCAGTTTCTATTTTATACTTAAATAATAGAGTTTAAACATTTTTGACTGTCAACTTGTCAACCGTTGGCCGGAACTCTTTCAGTTGCTCCTTGTGCATAGAATTTCATTTAAATTTTCGTTTTCCTTGTCATCCTCCGACTTGACTTTCATTACTGAATACTTGATACTGCATACTGGATGCATGTTCAATGCTGTTCAATATGTGCAATTTTCAATGCTCATGTGCTCATTTGAATGCTAAACTAATAATAAAACACAGAACATGTAGGATGACTGCTACAACTACAACAGCTAACAGCAATCATAATTATGAATTTCTGTGCATACATGCATGTATTTATTGTAATTGTCGAAACAAATATGTACACCAAAACAAAACAACTAGAATTTAAAAATCTAGACATGGATTCAAAATTGAAAATTGTGTACACACTTGGTGAACAAAACAGTATACATTCTCGTCATTTCACGGTTTTCAACGACCGTGTAAAATTTTTTATTAAATAGTAATTCCCTTTCACGCTCATGATATTAGATATATAAGCAGAATCATCATTATCATATTATTGGGGAAGCAACGGAGACGTGATTTCCTTCAGCCGCTCTCTATCATTATTGTTATTATTACTTTTGAGCAGAGAGAGAGAGAAATTGTTTTGTAAATATTATTTGTAATCCATTATTATGTATATGTATAATATGGATACATGAAGCAAATCATAAATACAAAAGAGAATCAGCACAGTATGTGTGTAACATACATAATATGCAATATACATATAAATAGGTACATGCAACATGCAACATGCATCATGTATTGGATATTGGACAATGAATATTGAATACAATTATGCTGCTATTTTCAATTCCAAATTCTACATAATGTGACTGACAGACGTGCAGTAAATCATGCAATTATTTTTATAGGTGTACTTACTCTACAACTTCTGGATATATTATATTGAATTATTTATTGATGGAATTGAAATCTCTTCCCGTGTAATTTTATGTAGTATTGAACTTGAATTGAAGATTGGCAGATGGTAGATCTTGAATCCCTTGAATCTTGAATCTTGACCCTTATAAAAATTAGAGATGATGATTATTTGACTAATAATAAATTCTATCCGCTGCAATTTGCAATTCTTCCTTCTCTTCTTTATTATTTCCTATATATCATTATTTTTTTTTATCAATTGAATAATTTAAATAATTTAATCCACACCTTCAGCCTTCCAACTTCCAACACATGGACGCATAATGCATAATACATTGTAATATGTAATGATAAACTACAGACAGACTACAAACGACAAACGACCAACACTTTGTTGCTTTGTCGTACATTTATTTTTAAATACAGATATCACACACATAAATTGAATTGAATTTATTTTTTGAAGGTGGAGCAGAGGAACTGTAGCCCTGTGCCTGTGGGTCACTGTGACTTGTGTCATTGCTCACAATCATCAGCGATGGAAAAGACAACCCGAACTTCCAAGTATTACAAATGAGATGTTAGATGAAGCCATACAAATTAGTGTAGACGTTGTTACTAGAAGACTGAATAATGTTCAACCTCAAATTTACAATGCAGGTATGTATTTTATAAAATATACACATGTGTATTAAAAATATATTATTACATGTATGATTGTTTATATTGAATTATGTAGTACAATTTACGAATGGAAATATAAATTTAAAAAAATTTCATGTATGATGTGAGATGTGAGCTCTATATTTATTGTACATCACCATCAGATCATTTTTGTATGTTTATTTATTGTCAAATTTTCATTAGGTGTGACTCATGCATCGGATACAGCAGCTTATTTCATGTCCCTTTCTCACAAAGCTAATTCAGCTACTCAAAATTTAACGAGAATTTCTCTTATTTCCGAGGAAGCAACGCGCTACATATCTCAAAAGTAAGCAAACTCCATTGGAAAAAAATCCATTTTCTCTTTTTTCTTTCTTTCTTTGCATGTCTCAAGTTGTATGTCAAATGTGTGATATGTGTATATATATTTAAATACTGGGAATTGTAATAATTGACAATTGACAATGCGTTTTTAAAAGTATGTGTGCACACAATAATTATTTGAAGCTTAACATTTCGTTTGCATATTTTTGTCAGGTTTGGATTAACGCGTGAACAAATTGCATATTCTTTACCCAATTTGGACATTCGACAGTCGATTTTAAGTCATGAATGTCCCATCAAAGTAGATTTTCCCTGTCAACCTCGAAAGTACAGAGCTTAGTAAGTAATACACATGACAATGTGTAATGCCAATATTATTTATTATGTACCATTTTGTATTTTGCATGTATACACGTACTGTCAAAAAGTAAAGAATTGTATGTTTATACGTATGTTATTATATGTACAGCAATGGCTATTGTAATAATGTACAACATCCTCACTGGGGTTCTGCAAACATGAGATATCTTCGATATCTAATGCCGCATTATGCCGATGGTAAGAAATTTTGCAAAAAAATACTGCATTCTTGAATATTAAATGTATTACAGAGTCATACAAATTTGATTTTTATTTAAAAAAATGATAACTAATTTTGTAGGTGTGAGTTCGCCAAAAATGGCTGTAAATGGAGATTTCCTCCCATCCGGTCGACTTGTGTCACTGTCAGTTCACCGAGACTCCGATAAACCACATGCTCATCTCATGGCATTGACTGCTGTGTGGGGTGAATTTATTTCTCATGACTTGATTCATTCTCCTCAAGCTGCTGGCTTCAGAGGTTCTTCCATCAAATGTTGTGGCATCCCCTTCCAATTCTTTCATCCAGAATGCTACCCCATCCGAATACATGAAGGAGACCCATTCTACGCCAAGAAACAGAGTGGAGGAGAAGATCGTTGTCAAGAGTATGTACGAACTGCTGTGGCTCCTCGAACTGGATGTACTTTAGGACCAAGAGAACAAGTGAATCAAGTATCTTCATATTTGGATGGATCACAAATTTATGGGAATTCCAAGCAAAAGATTGAACAGCTCCGTCTATTTTCTGGAGGACTATTGAGAACACAGGCTGGACCAGGGGGCCAACTCTTACCATCGGATCCTGATTTAAAAAACTGTCGTGGGAATTCAGGGAACTTTAGATGCTTTCGTGCTGGGGATGACCGTGTAAATGAACATTTGGGACTTGCAGCTTTACACACATTATGGCTAAGAGAACATAATCGAGTTGCCAGAGAACTTTCAAGAGTGAATCCGCATTGGAGTGATGAAGTTATTTTCCAGGAAACTCGACGTGTCGTCTCTGCAGAACTTCAACATTTAACTTATAATGAGTGGTTGCCTGTTGTTTTAGGACAAGAGATAATGTCACAATATGATTTGAATCCTCAAACTTCTGGATTTTGGAATGGTTATGATATTAATGTGAATGCAGGGATTTTAAATGGAGTTGCCTCGGCTGTCCTCTGGTTTTTTGCATCTCTCATGCCTAAAACTATGGGGTTCTTTGATGAGGTAATCCATCATCCATCACGTGTACAAATATATTTATTGAAGTAAAAATCCTGAATTAATTATGGCTCATAAACTCAGTACTTTTAAAGAGGAATAAAAACTGTACATTGTATTACATCGTCTACAGGTTGGAAGGAAAGTTGCAGAGAAAAGTATTTCAGACTCATTTTATTCTCCGTTTGACCTTTATCGTGACGGTATTCTTGATCAATTGATTCGGGGTCTACTCAGAGGGAAAGCACAAAGCGAAGATCAGTTCATCAATGAAATCAGTACGTAAAAGTGAAACAGACTGTAAATTGTAAACAATGTAAACATATAATATCACTTTACGTCTAAATCATGGTTGCTCATTTTTTTTTCTTTTTTTTTCTCTTAACAGTGACAAATAAAATGTTTGTGGATCCAAGTACAGGTAAAATTTACTTGATTGAATTATAACACAGTCTACACACTAAATCTAGAGTTGATAGAAATTGTCAGTTTAATCAATGTACACAAAGTACAAGAATTATTTAAAATAAAAAATGCTATGTTTTTGATGAAAATAAATAGGAGTGGGTTTAGACTTGGCAGCTCAATTAATTCAGCATGGAAGAGATAATGGAATTCCGTCCTACATTTACTATAGACAACTTTGTGGATTTGGACTAGCCAAAACTTTTGACGAACTCAACTCTTCCATCCCACTTGAAGTTATTTATGCATTCAAGCGCATTTACAAGTAACATAGAAAAACATATTCCCAACAAAATAATGATTGCTTATTTTTTTTTCTTCACAATTTTCTACAATCTCAATGCTAAATGCTAATGAAATGATTGTTGATTTTATTTTAAAAGTTCTGTAGAAGATGTTGATCTTTTTTCTGCGGGACTTGCCGAGAAACCAATGGAAGGGGCTGTTGTTGGAAAGACTTTTGGCTGTCTTTTAGGTATTCAGTTTCAAAAGTTGAAAAAGGGAGATCGGTTCTGGTACGAAAATGACATTCCACCCAGTGCTTTCACTGCAGGTAAAATTTAAACATGAATATTTCTATACATACGTCTACATGAATGATAATTCTTGTTATTCTACCACTTGGGAATTTGCATTATTATTTTCTATTTGATGTCCTGTATTTCATATATGATACAGACCAACTGCAGGAAATACGCAAAGTGACCTTAGCTCGGATAATTTGTGATAACAGTAAAGCATTAGAGGAGACTCAACCCAGTGTGTTCTTGGAACGAGATCCATTTTTGTAAGTGAGATTAGTCATAATTTTTGTCCCTTGTTTCTTTGATTTATAATAGACTATTTGACACATATTATCCCGTTTTTGAATAAAACATAAAACTGTTTGTCTTTTAGAAATGCCCCAATGCATTGTGAAGGAGATGCAATTCGCAGAATTGACTTTAAAAAGTGGACAAATGAACAACCACAAAGTTTTCTTCCAGGCAAGAAGATTGTTGAAGCAATTAGGAGAGCAAAGCTGGACATCAAATCTCTCGAAAACCAAGAAAATGATCGATTTATTCATCGTATGAACATGAACATACATGACATAGAAATATGTATTATGTACAATAATGAGTTGATGTGATAATCCCCATTTTAATTCTTTACAACTTTTTCTTTAAAAAAAAGGTACAAACGTTGACCCACACTCCCCAGCTGGAACAGCATTTGGTTTCAATAAACCAAAAGCACAAGCTTTGGAAATTGCAAATACTTCATTTTTATTACAATTTGCAACGACGAGGTTTCTAAATGGAATTTTTACTCAAAGGTACGTCAACATTGAATTTAACTGTTGCATCTCTATTGAATTTTATTTCCTGTGAAAAATGTATACAAGTACAAGTTTTTTATATTATTTTCTTTTGTTGATTTCTCATATATGTATTTTCAAAGCAGTGGAGGAGGTCTGCAAGGTAAAATTTTATAAAGAATATGAACATAAAAAATATTAGGGAAATACAGTAGTTGTCACACATTGACAGCAAAAATATGGAAATGATAATGAAAGTAAAATTTTTTTTTATTTGTTCCATCTTCAAGATAGTGAAGTTTCTCCAACATCAAATCGAGATGTGAGAGAAATTCTCAGTACATTATCAACTTTGGACATTTCCAGTCTGACTGAATTGCCCAAGAATCAGAAATGTGGGGAACACAATTTACCATGTGATCACACCTCCAAATTCCGTACCATCTCTGGCTGGTGTAACAATCTTCAAAAGCCGGATTCAGGAAAAGCTTTCCTTGCCTTCAAGAGACTTTTACCTCCAAGTTACCATGATGGGTTACAAATTCCGAGATTAGAAAGTATCTCTGGTAATCCATTACCAAGTCCTCGTCTAATATCTACTGAGATTCATGAGGATATTAGTGTCCCTCATCAACGATATACTCTTCTCGTCATGCAATATGCACAACTACTTGATCACGACTTGACACACACACCAATGAATAAAGGTAATTTTAAAAGATACAAACACTCTATGAATTAATGAAGAAAGTGAAAAAAGAACCAATGAAAAAGTATCTGTGTTTATTTTGATTTAGGTATAAGAGACACAATTTTGGACTGTCATTCCTGTGATTCTACTGAGACGGTCCATCCAGAATGTTGGCCTATTCGTATCCCTCTTCTTGACCCTTATTTTCCAGCATTTAATAAAACAACTGGAGAGGCTCGTTGTCTTCCTTTTACAAGATCCCTACCCGGACAATTAACATTAGGACCAAGAGAACAAATAAATCAAGTCTCAAGCTATGTGGATGCTTCTCATACTTATGGATCAGATTTATGTGAACAAAAGAAATTACGATCCTTTGTCGGAGGAAAATTGAATGTGACGAATCATCCATGGGGTCATCATCTCAAGCCTCTACTACCACAAACTCCATCCAACAAAGAATGTAAATCACCTTCTGGACTTTGCTTTGAAGCTGGAGACTTGCGTTCTAGTGAACAACCCGCTTTAACAGCCATTCACACAATGTTTATGCGAGAACATAATCGTTTAGCTCATGAACTCCAAACGAGGAATCCACATTGGACGGATGATGAATTATATCAAAATTCAAGGCGAATATTGTCCGCAGTTACTCAACATATCACCTATTCGGAATTTCTTCCTAGAATTTTAGGCTGGGATACAATAAATAAATATCAACTGGGTATGTTTGTTTTATATATATATATACTTTCTTTTTTTTCAAAATTAATGTTCATATTCTGTAATAAGTAATAAAATATTATGCCCAAATTAACCTTTTATCTAAAATCTAAAATATTGCATTGTATTTTTTATTTCTAGAACTGGTTTCCGAAGGATATAGTAAAAGTTATAATCCATCGTGTGAAGCAACTATTTTCAATGAATTTGCTGCTGCTGCTTTCAGATTTGGTCATAGTCTTTTAAAACCTTCATTCAAGAGACTCTCAACAGACTTGAAAATTAGAGAGCCATCAGTTCAACTCCGACACACATTTTTTAATCCAGATATCCTATTCCGTCCTGGAATGATTGATGAACTCATGTTTGGGCTTACAAATACACCAATGGAAACTCTTGATAATTTTGTAACAGAGGAAGTAACGAATCATTTGTTTGAGGATAGGAAGAGAGGTGGTATTATCAGTGGGATGGACTTGGTTGCTCTCAACATACAACGGGCAAGAGATCATGGGATCAAAAGTTACAATCACTATCGAGAACTCTGTAATTTGACAAGAGCTAGGACTTTTGATGATCTACAGAAAGAAATCCCACGACCATTGATTGATAAACTAAGAAAAGTTTATGAATCAGTTGAAGATATTGATTTATTCCCTGGTGGGCTGGCTGAATCTCCAGTTCAAGGAGGAATAGTAGGCCCTACTTTTGCATGTATTATTTCCTTACAATTTGCTGCACTGAGGAATTGTGATAGATTTTGGTATGAAAATTCTGAACCTCTTACACGATTTACTGAAGCTCAATTGACAGAAATCCGAAAGGCAACTTTCTCACGTCTCCTATGTGATAATGCGGATGACATGAGGACGATTCAACGGTCTGCTTTTGATGTACATGAACCATTTTTAAATCCACGAGTTCCTTGTATTTCACTACCTAAAATTAATTTGGATGCTTGGAAGGACCATAAAGATTGGTAAGGTGTAAAAGAATGTCTAAAAAAATTTTTTTGTTTAAAGATCAATATCCACAGATAAATATAATATCTAATAATCATTGGTATTTTATCTATTTATTTAGTGGCAAAAATATAACACTTGGATCATCTGAACGAGTTTCGCCCTGTGTCATGTGCACTTGCTCTACAGAAGGACCACTCTGTCAGTCAATGAGAATTGACAATTGTTTAACACTTTCAAATTTATATACTGCTCGAGAGATTTTCAATGATCATGTATGTAAAGTACAATGCGCTTTCTCCTTCCGACTTTTCCCTACTAGCTTTAACAATGTGTCCATTTCTTCTATTTAATGGCTTTATTTAGATAAGCAATAATAATAATAGTAACTATCATTATTACTATTATTGCTTACATTAATTATTATTCTAGTTTTTTTTTTGTCATTTTTGATATGACATACATGATAGATACATTATGAGATGTAGTAATTAGTAATGAAACGCGTCTAATAAATAGTCTATTAAAATATGAGTAAAGAGTACTCAAAACTTGTGAATGTTGAGCAATTTCCTTCAACATAGGAATAATGTAATGTTTTTTTTTTACACTGTAAACTTAATATATGCCAAATATTTATATGCATGCATGTATTGATTATTAATTATTATTACTATGTTATGTCGTAAATGTATTACTACATATATAAGTTAAATAATGATAAAACATTCTACGCTTCTATAATAATATTATATTGTGTGTGCATTTATCTTTTATCTTATCATGTTTCCAACTAATAATTTTAAAAATCATTATTTCTTTATGCAAGAAAACAATGAATTCACACTTGATGTTACTATATCTTATACCTCTCTCTTATTGTATGTTTTGAGTTTGAAAAATGTGTGTAAAAATTGATTCAATGACTTCTTACTTAATGTATGTGTGCTTTCGCTGTTTTGTAATTATTAAAGACATAATATTATAGAAATACAAAAGATATTACTGAATAAACTTTTTTTTTATGACTATGCACATATGTGAGCTAATATGTAATTTTTTAGCACTATTAGTTTTGTATTTTTTATATGAGCATTTCATCAATGTAAATATCAAAAATCCAACAGGTTTTAAATATATTAATGATTCACATAATATTATGTCCTGAATTGGGTTTCTTCATTTCTACAGACCATGTATATATAAAGCATAATTATTATTGACAACATTTGAAGCAGTAATTTATAATTCAAAAAAACCTATATACTTTATATTTATTGAAACGAATACTATAATGTGTATATATATATTATATATTATATATACATTTTAAAATCAGAATTATATCAAAGTGTCTTTTTTGTGTATTTAATATTGCACGAGTAATAATAATATATATAAACTTTAAAATACTTATGTGTTTTGTAAATCTTTGAGAAATTAGCAGAGTATAGAGTCTATATAGTAGTACTTCTAAAATTATGGGGAAACGCACCTTTTCATTTGTAAATCTTGATTTGTTTTTTTTTTTGTTGTCTCCCTTTCCTTTGGAAATTCTTCTCTACGTTGAAGATGAAGAATCTACTTACTTCATGTTTGGACTTTTCATTAGAATTCAACCTCTATAGCCTACCATTCGTAGGTATTGAATACTTGGAGGTTTAAATTCCATTCCTAGTTGTCGCCGAATGTCATGTTCAACAATTTCACTCCATTCCTATGAACAAATTAAATAAATCACTTGTAAAACATGATACTAATATATACGACGGTTATTATATATATCGTTATGTAATTAGTAATTAAATACAAACTGTACATTATAGTAAACTTTAAATTTAGAATTGAGTACTTACAGGAGGAATATGTTTCAATAGACTATCTGAGGCATCATTTCTACTTGGATCTGGGATTTGTTTAGCGAATTTATTGAGACTTAAATTTGATAAAAGATTATCAAGATCAGCATCTCCAGAATCCACTGGTTTTGGAGTAGGTGTTGATTTGACAATTTTTGTAGGTGATGAAACACTGCTACTACTACTACTACTAGGCACAGGAGTAGTTTTTACTGGCACATTATTCGATGGTGGAGACACAACAATACCATCAACACTATCTTCTTCTGATTTAAAAGAAATTTCTGGTTTTAAATCACTTGTTTCTGCTTTTGAGGCAAAAGTGATAAAATATGTTTTGAGACTTTCTACAGAATCTCCTATAAAACTGGATGGCATTCCAACAAAATACTCGTCCTAACTCGTCCCCAAAAAAAAAAAAAAAACAACAAAAACATACATAAAATACTACATCATGTACACATGAGACATTTCAATGTAATTATTTTAAAACATATTAACCTATGTACAATATAAAATTACGATCAACTCACGATTACGACTTGTGCAAAGAGTTCTGCTATATTTTCATTATTTGGAAAACAAACTTGGAAGATTTTGAATAAATGTAATAATGATTCATCCCAAAGTGACAACACAGAAGAACGGAAATCTGGACTCGGTCCTAAACACACACACAAACACATATACAGATTAAAATAGTTTTAACCTGTAAACTCCATGAATATCTATTTTAAAGTATACACACTAATATCTAATAATCTTACCAGCGTTCAAAATCAAAGTGAGCATCTTAAAGTACAAGTTAGTTACAAATTCTGAGAATGTTTTTTGTAGATCCACTTTGTCATTTTTAACAGCAATAGTACACTAAAAGAAAATGAACATAATATAAACATGATTATAATAGTTACATAAATAAAATGTGCACAATATTTGATTAATAAAGAGATTACAAGAAAAGACAAACATCATAAATCATAATATATTATCATAATATTTGAATATGTTATAATATACTTACAGTTAAAATCTGAAAGACAGTTATCTTTTTTGCTAGAGATCGGGCACAAGTTTTTACATGTGAAGCATTCTTTGTGTCTCTTCCTCTCATTAAATAATTTTGAATGAGATCCTTAGTATAAGGCTGTAATGTTTCAATCCATGTAGAATTAATAGCTATGTTAGTTAAATATTGGAATAAACCATTTTCCCCACTCATAATGTGTTTGCGAAATGAAAATTACACAGTAATTACAATTAAAATGAATAAAAGGTACTTGAAAAGAAAGGCTTTATATATGGATAAACTTAAACACAGTTTTAAAGTTAGATATAAACTAATTTTTTAGGTGAAAATTTTAACTTTTTTATTTTTTAGTATTTATTTTTTTAGTGATGTGGCAGGCACTGTCAAATATGTAAACTCCTTCCCGCTGAAAAAGCATTGAGAATCTACAAAAAATAAAAATATTTTTATTCTTCATGAATCGGTAAGTCTTTTAAACTATAATTGTAATTAAAACAATATAATCATTGTTTTTATAAGGAATATAAATACTTATTATAAACTTTTTCATTAATACTTTCACTTGTTATTCTAAAATTTTAATTTTATAGCGGAGTTGGGAAATTAATCAAAAGCCTTTCAAGTGGAGGTTTTTGCTATTCAAAAATAGTAAAAAGAAATTACAAAAGTTGTCTTCAAATTAATCAAATTTTGTTTCAAAATAACAATACACAATTATTGAAGTCTACATCAAGATTACTACTAGTGGTAAGTTATATTTTAACTGTCTATACATTTTCAAACAAATGTCATTGTACTTAAATGTATAAATTATTTAATACAAAAATATTCTATAAAAATCAAGAAGTATACCGGTGTGTTGTCTCTTTTAAACTATTTCATGAATTATGCAGAAAATGTCTTCAGAAGTTGACAAGGCAAAGGAAGCTGCAGCAACAGGAGCAGATCAAGGAGAAGAAACAATTTTTAGTAAAATTGTTGATAAAAAAATCCCTGCTAAGATTATCCATGAAGATGACAAAGCTATTGCTTTTCATGATGTTTCTCCTCAAGCTCCAGTTCATTTCCTTGTCATTCCAAAGAAGAGGATTAGTATGTTAAGCAAAGCTGAAGATTCGGATTCTGAGGTAAAATAATTATATAAAACATACCGTACAACATATTAATTACATACTTTTAAATCTACAATAATTTAAAACAAATTCAATGCTGCATTTTGTTTAATTTTTTCATTCATATTAATGTTTATTTCATTTAAATATATTCATTTTATATAGCTTCTCGGACATCTTTTGATTGTTGCTAAGAAAGTTGCGGAGCAATTAAATCTTGAAAAAGGATACCGACTCGTAATTAACAATGGAGCAGACGGTTGTCAAAGTGTTTATCATCTTCATATTCATGTACTCGGAGGCAGACAATTGGGCTGGCCACCAGGTTAAGAAGAAGAAAAAAATAAAATAAAATGTGAAAGTTACCCAAAGGAACATTTAATCTTTGGTAACTTTTATTTAAGAAGATGAATTTTTAATTCTATATATATAATATATAATATATGCCTTTTGTATTAGGGAATTTAAAATCATCAATATATAAAATCTGTTGTGGATTATTAGAATTAAAGCTCATCACAAAAGAAAAGACTTGAATTTGTTTAAAATTAGTGTGTACTTAAGTAATGAAATAAAAAAATATATGTTCAGTGGATAATTATTTGCGTTGAAAGAATAATAATTGAGAGTCTTTACATTGAATCACATTTCTTCATTCATTCATTCATCAATTTTTTTATCCTCGTAACTGGCTTTGATAAAAATTAAAATAAGAATAACATATTTTTTAAGTACGTAATAAAATACGTGTACATTGCATTATAGAAAATACAACAGCACACGTAGTGTGGACTAAGAGTTCAGTGCACGTGATATAGCTTCAAAGCACCAAATCTAAGATCCAAATACCAGAAAATAATATAATCATTTTAACATTAACATTTTAAATGTTTATCTGGTATCCAAATTGTCAACTGTGAATTGTGAATATTTTTATCTGTTTTAGTTTCTCCAGTTTAAATCTGTAATCAATCAGTTAAGTACCAGATATTTTAGCCTATAATTATGTGAATATCTAAATATTGCTTAACTTCTCCTACAAGTGTACAATTTTAAGACTGATTACAAAATGATTATGGTACTGTTGATTGCCGTCTTTTCATTATCATCTCTAATTCTTGCAATATTTTCGGTATTGTACCGACAGGTAAATATATTTTTACACTTTTTTTTCTATTTGTGTATGTTTATAAATGAATTTTAAAATGCATGCTAAAAAGCAATACTTATACTTCTAAAGATAAGGATATATAAAGTGTACTTCAAGAAACATGTTAAAGTTGAGTTTTTTTCATGTTTTCATTCTAATAAAATGTATTTTGTTTATTTTTTTTTTGCTATAATGTGTTTTATACACAGTCAATCCGGAAATTGAGAAAGATACAAAAAGCAAGTGATAATCGAGTTTCTATTGGAATTTTTCATCCATATTGTAATTCTGGTGGTGGAGGAGAAAGAGTACTTTGGTGTGCTATTAAATGTCTTCAACAAAGGTGAAAACAATATATTATAAATATATATGTGGTTTTCAAAAAGCTTGTTTCATAATTTACATCATAATATGATAATATGATGTAATATGATTGTTAAAATAAAAACCAATTATGTTTGTAATTTTTTTTTTTATAGATACTCTGGTTATCGATTTGTTGTTTATACTGGTGACACGGATGTCTCACCTGATGAAATAATAGCTAATGTCAAGAAGCGTTTTAACATTGAATTTACTGAACGTGTTGAATTCATATACCTACATAGAAGAAAATGGGTTGAAGCTGCAAAATATCCTTATTTTACTCTTCTTGGACAAAGTTTAGGTTCTATTTATCTTGCTACAGAAGCCCTATTTAAATTTGTTCCAGGTGTGTACATTTTGATGTATATTTTATTTATATTATGTTGAATTTTATCAAGGATCATACATTTTACACAGAGATATAATAAAATTATACTCTCTATTAAATATATATGAATGGTTGTTGTTTTTGTTTACAGATGTTTATATTGATACTACGGGCTATACATTTTCTATTCCTCTATTTAAATTTCTTGGAGGAAGTAAAGTTGGTTGTTATACTCATTATCCAACAATAAGTACGGATATGTTAAGTCGTGTAGCTAATCGAGCTGAAAGTTATAATAATCGAGGGATTGTGAGTCGAAGTCCTGTTCTAACTCTAATAAAATTAGGATATTATAAATTACTTGCAAGAATATATTCATGGGCTGGACGGAGAAATAATATCGTCATGGTCAATTCAAGTTGGACTGAAGATCATATCAATCAACTATGGCAAATTCCATCAAGGACTTTTAAAGTGTATCCACCATGTGATGTTGAAGATTTTAAAAATATTCAACTTATTGAAGATAATCAAAAACCATTACTTAAAATTGTCTCTGTAGCTCAATTTAGACCTGAAAAAGATCATCCTCTTCAAATTCGAATGTTATTTACTTTACGTCAAATTATGAAAGAACGAGATTGGGAAAGAATTCGTCTTGTTTTAATTGGTAGTTGTCGTAATGCTGATGATTACAATCGTGTTAAAGATATGGAAGATTTATGTAAACATTTATCTGTAGAAGAAAATGTTATATTCAAAATTAATGTTACCTATGAGGAATTAAAACAAGAATTAGCTGAAGGAATTATTGGAATTCATACCATGTACAATGAACATTTTGGAATCGGTACGATAAGAATACGATTTTAATCAATTTTATATTTTTTAAACATATTATTATGTAAAAAGTAAAGTGTTCTTTACATTTAAAAAAATATATATAATCCTTCCATTGTTGAATAAAAATAATAAATGATGATGTATTCTTATGTTTTATATGAATGTGGTTGTATAGGTGTTGTGGAGTGTATGGCTGCAGGATTAATTACAGTTGCTAATCGTTCGGGTGGACCACTTATGGATATTGTAATGGAATATGATGGATCACGGAATGGATTTTTGGCAACTGACGAAAGTGATTATGCTGGTGCAATTCATCAAATCCTATCTATGACACCAGAAGCAAGAGCAGCAATTAGACAAAGAGCCCGAGCATCTGTTGATCGGTTCTCGGAAAGACAATTTACTATAGAATTTTTAAAAGCTACCGAATCATTATTTGCTGAACTCTGAAAAATTATTCGCATATATATGAAACATGTGCACACTTCAAGTGTCAAGTCAATGGTAATAATATTTTTTGTGACTGTATACTTCACAAATGTAAAATGTCAATTCCTCTCATTACTTACATAATATTATAATATTTATATGTATCTATATAATCTATAGTACTACATACATAAATTAGCTATACTGTTTTGAGTAGCTTTTTATGTTATAAAAATGCATTTACTTGAATTTCAACCAATTACCAATTTTATCTATACTCTCTGTAATGTAAAAATATTTGCACAAAAAAAACCATTAAAATATTGAATATTTTTTCAAAGTCAAAAGGTACAAGTTTCTTCCGTGTTGTGTGAAAAATGAATAACAAAAGTGTAAAAATCATACTTCTATAAGTTGTAAGTAGGTATATGTGTGTATGTGTATTCATGTAAAAGTTATAAAACTACTTATAAAGCCTTTTATTTATTTTATTACTCTGATATATTTCAAATTTATGTGCACCCTAATTTATTTGAATTTTGTTAAAATTTGTGAATTTATTTCTATATTTATGCCATTCTATATTATGGAATAATGAAAATAATATGAAAGTATGCATGTTGAATCGTTTTGTGTTGTTATTCTGTGTGATCTGTCAGTTTCAAAAGTATATTGAGTGTCTTTGAAAAAAAAAAGAGAAGATATTTGGCAAGAATGAATTTTATAATAAAGCCAACTTTAAAAATATTCCACGTAGAAATCAACCAAATTTATTGTTGTATCATGTATTATATACACTACAAGTAGTATTTATAGGGTACATCTAGTATTTAAAACAATATAAAGACATGTCATATATGTGATGTCTCATTTAAACTAAACTAACCATAATCCCATACATATATTCTGATACATGAGTAAGTCAATATATTATACATTAAAAAATTAAATATAGATAAATAGAACGCATATTGATATAAATAAAAAGCACAAATAAAAGTAATGAGCAATAAGGCAGGGTCAAAAAAAATACACAGAAAGGGAAGGGGGAAATGTCTATGTATTCCAATTTTTGTTAAATTACAATCCCGTTGTTTTTCTTCTGGAATTCTTGATAATTTTTTACATGTGCACATTTCTTACTCTTTGCTACATTTTCTTCATGTGAGCTTTGTTTGTAAAGAAGGCAGAGAGAAAGACGGAGGAATGATAATGCTTACTCAAAATGTAATGCTTCAAATTAAAAAGGTACATATACACGAGTACACTTTTGTATATACACATATCTACATAGGAATCCTATGATAGGATACACATACACAACACATACAAAACCATCATTATACTCCATGTTCATACTTCATACATTTACTCTTACTTGTTCTTGCTAATATCTATCTATAATATATTCTATACCTATCCATGTAAATATGATAATATGTGTACATTTTACGCACACAATGAACTATGAAGACGAGTCTTTAACACAGACAAACACATCATCTAGCATCTAGACACACACAAACGTACACATGCATGTATTAATTGTCACGAAAAATGAAAAAATTCTTGGCTATGTGATGGCATGAGGCATAACAATATAATGCCTACAATTAAAAGAGTTGTGTAATATTTCTACTAGTATTGTAAAAGCATAAGTTAATAACTCCAACGAACGTTGTTGTGTGTGTATCATATTAAAGTGGAAAAAGATAAACCTGAAAGATAATTCATTTCGCAGCAACAAGTATACTGAATACACACACACACACATACAGAGCATACATCAGCGGTCAAGTTTTGCAGATAGTTTGGGATGGGTACATATTACATATATATGACCAAATTTAATTGAATCATAAAAACGATTATCTAAAAAAAATATGCGATATGTTTGAAAATTTAGAAAAAAAGTAGATTTTTTTTTAAGAATTTTGGTACCAAGCAAAATTTTTTATCACCTAAGGTGAGCCTACCATAGCCATTTGAAA
>JAQGBI010000354.1:0-17799 GCA_034698325.1 Sminthurinus elegans | reverse complement strand
TTTCACTCCTTTCATTTTCAACTGAATTGACGAGCTCATCCCAATTTCTACACAAATATTATAAAATATCAATAAATCTATTACATTTTAAATTTCAGCAAGTGAAATATTTACAGGTAAAAACAAAATGAAAAAGTGTTGTTGTGTAAAAATATAAAATGTCAATTCCCTGTACATTGGACTCAGCGTCACCGTCTCAACCTAAAAAAAAGAACAATTACAACTTTTTATAGAAAAACATTATACAAAAAAAGGCAGTTTGATTCCAACATAAATATTAAATTTGACTCGTGATGTGTTTTTTATTCATGTACTTTGTAAGGAATTGTTTTGATGAGTAATTCAAATGTTTTTGTTCCACTTTTAACAGCATGAACTTTGTCATTTTCCTCCAGAGCCGGAGTTTGTAAATCTGCATCAACATCCACATGAAGATTGACGAGCGTCACATCTCCGCCACTCACAAGAAGATCCAGGATTTTGTCCCTCTTTTCAATTTCACCCCACAGCCTTTTCACAATCTCCAACATTTTACGCTGAAAATCCATGGATATTTTCCTCACTTTCATTTCACTCTCTTCAATAAATTCAGATTCAGATTCCAATTCACTCTCCATCTTAAATCTTGAACCCAACTTTTTTTTCCGGTTCCGGTTCTGATTCTGGTTTCTGGTTTTATTTGTGTGCACTTTACAATTTACAATTTACACGCTTCAACTCTAATATTTTAACACTGATGTTTTACGTTGATTTTCTTTGCAACATAAAGTTTCAAAGGCAGTTGACAATTTTTCTCCACAGTTTAAAAGTTACATTTGACATTTCACATGAGCCTCTCAACTCTCAAATTTAAACTTTCAACACTGCACTTTGCACTTTCAACTCAAGATTTCACATTAAACTTTAGGGATTTCACAAGGCTTTATTTGCATATCGTTCTTTAGATCGAGATGAAGAATTCTTTGTCAATTGTGAGTACATTGAACATTAAATCAGTCACTCGCTCGCACTCACACTCACACTGAAGCACGCACAATGAATAACGAATAACGAATAATGACTACGGAATGAGGAGTGAAAGAGCAGTTGAGAAACAAAGTTCTCATGAATTATGAATTATGCATACGCGGATTATCAAAAAGGCTCTTTTGCCTCTTGTCTCTTTGAAGCAATCAGAGTTTATGCAAACCCTGAAATTTCCTATGAATAATTAAACAAATAGTCAATGATCCGTTCTCCGTCGATCCCTTGTCCTTTGTCCTCTCTGGATCTTTTCGCTTCCTTCGCTTTGTCACGTTTTCAAGATGATGAGAAATGTGAAAAGGGGATCAAAATTCAAAATGCAAAATTCAACCAGGTGGACGTGAATTGGGAAGTGGACTAAATGTAAGGAAATAGAAAATTGACAGCAAAGATAGAAATGACAAAGCTTTACACTCTCAACATTCAACATTCAACATTCCACAAAAAATCCACATCAAGAGGGATGATTAAAATGAGACGAAATGACAAAAAGTAGAGGCATTTGATATTTATCTGTATATTTTGTGCTTGGCTACTCTGTCCTCAAAAAAGATGACGATCTTCATTTAACACACAAGCAATAATAAAACTTGACTACTTCTTGTGTTTGTGATTGTACAAGTTTATGACGCGTGATGCTCAGAACGCAGAACTCAGAACAGCCAAAAGGGAACAAGCAACAGGCTGAGAGTGAGAGTGAGATTTACACTGCCGCAGAGGAGTGAAAAAATAGGCTTTTATTTAGTGTAAAGTAGATTTTGGATTTTTGAAAGTGGGAAATGCCCGTCGGGTTCACACAAGAAATGCCACTGTAGTTTGTAGTTTGTACAATGTACAAGGGTTTTTTTTACAGAACAAGTATCAAAGCCTCAAAACTCCAAGCATATCCTATGTTTCTTTTTTCGACATACAAAATGAGCCTCATTTTACATGAATTAAAATGTCGTTTCAATTCTCAACGTTTTATGCAAAATTTAGATACTGCACAAAAACGCATTAGAAAAAAGATGCGGAATCAAGAGCGTCAGTCCTATTTTCATTCTACAATAAAAAAGACAAAAATAGGAAGCGACAAAATCCTTGAGGTGTTTTTGACTTGCGACCAATGACCAATGACTATTTGTACGTTGTATATAAATTACAAATGGTATGAGCTCAAATCGTTGACCGCTGTCATCTTTTCAACTGGACATGCAAAAATATGATTTTGACTCTCCTCATGAAAATATAACTGATTTATTTTAACATGTAAAATTCTTTTTTATAAATTTCCCGTTTTTTAAAAACTACAGTAAATTCTGATGGGTGCAAACGTAGTCCAAAAACTGTGCTGCTGTGCCCATTTAACAGCTTTTTTTGACGAATTTAGCAACTGAACGCCAAGTTTTTCGTTTTTGGCGCTGATTTTGAAGCTTGTTTGACAAAACTTGCAACTGCACTGGAATATTTTTGTCTTTTGTGCCCCCTTTTGCTCCTGTGGCGCCCTCTGTTTGTGCCCCTTCTTTTTCAATTTTTTCGCCCCCATCTCGTTGGCGCCCTACGCAGTCGCGTAGTTTGCTTATAGTTAAGACCGCTACTGGCAACATCCGAAATTTTTGATAAAGGTTTCTAATCAAAAATAAATTTTTAAAGGTTTGCCTTATTTTCAAAATCAAGCTTTTGAATGAAACATTCCGCATCAAAAATGCCACAATTGCAATAGCAAGTCCACAAAGAAGAACGTAGAAGGTTGCGGAAATGAGCCAGTCACTTAACTTCATGATGTCGTAATCCTCATGCCCTTGCTTCTGTTGACCAAGGAGCTCTCGGTGCAGTTCCTTGAAATCCACCTCCTTCCCATCGTAAAGAACATCCAAAACTTTGTACATGTAACCCTTGTACTCAAAATGCTCCTCTAGTTTCATCCAATAGTCTTCAATTCCGGTACTTTGTAATCTTGATATTCCTCTCCACAGGACATCATAATTCCCACTCGTCAATTTCCAACAGCTCCGCATTGTGATGCATTTCTCCTTGGTGATGAAAAAGGAGCGGTTGAACACTTTTGGAAAAGCCTTGAGAGCTGCGGGAATGTGAGCATCCACTAAAAATATGGCGACAACATTCCGTTTCATAACTCTTTTGAGGGTCTGGGAGTCCTGGAGAAAGTCCTCCGGATTCGCCATGTTCAACAAAGGTTCAAGGTTGCTCTGATCTGGCATGTTTCCAAACCCATTTAATTCTCCATCTTTCTTCCAAAGTTTGAATGTTATAGATAATCCCGAATGATAGTCCCTGGTCATCGATACTTTGTAACCTTCTTGAACAAGATATGTGAAATTGGTGGATTCTTCCCTGGAAATCGGGACCACTCTGTAACTTTGTAGAACAGAGAGATAGAGATTTGAGATGATCAAGGTGAAAAAGGTCCACCAGAACCACCAAAGTTTTAAACGATCCTTTTTTTGTTGTGGTACTAAAAGCTTTTCGAAAGAGTCGGAAATTGGAATTTGACCTAATATTGGGGCAAGAATGGTTCCAATTATTGCAACCGTCTTGACCGTAGATCGGACAACCCCCTTGACCAGGATGGTGGAACAACAGATGAGGAATAAAAGAAAGGTCCAAACTACATCGTCAAAAGGGACTATCAGATCATGAAACGGACTTGGGTGATTCACCAAACGGTTGGATGCGTAAATGACCGTGTGCCCTGATTCACCAGTCGCGATGCAAGGTCGGAGTATCGGTGAGTAAGAAGTTTCAAATAAGTGCAGGTCCATTATTTGTTTATAGCAATTCTCTTTATTCTCCAGTTCCTGAAAGACGGATTTGCTGTGAGGCCGGGCTGTAAAGTTGAAGCGATTGGCCAAAATTGTCACGCGGTTTAATGCGGGCATTAATCTGAAATGTCTTTGAAAGGTGAGATACTCTTTTCTCTTTGACATGGAGATGTATTTGTTCTTAGCATCCTTTAAAACAGCGAGCAACTTTGGGTTTACAGGAACACCGCTGACGACGATCAAGGTTTTGGTTCCACCAAAATTATTTCGACCTCTTTGCAACATGTCCAATGTATTTGTGAAGGTTTGATCCTCCAACTTTTTAAAGTCAGAAGCCGGAAACCAGTAGAAACAAACAAATATTTCATTTGGACACAAGATGGCATACTGCTGGACATTTTGAGGATAAACCAAATCAAAAGGGGTAAAGAAGAGAACAAGGTAGTTGAATGGAATTGTAAAGCAATATATTTCTTTTAGATGTTTCATTTCATAAATTTCTGAAGGATCTCGAAGAATCAGCAAGAAAAGATCTCGAACAATGTCATTCTCATAAACCAAATACATTTCCCGTTTAAAGGAAACTTTTCCCTCCTTATTTGTATCGATGTAGTTCAGTTCTTTTTCGTTCAAAAACGGCAACGGAAGATAAAATTGTCCGCCTTCCGGTTTTAAAGGAATAACTATCCGAACAAAGCAATTTTCCGAATATTTCCTCATCTCACTCGATTTTTTCCGATGCTTTAGGCCCCTTTCATCAAAACTTTGCAGGGTGGAGAGTGAACCAAAAAGTTGGGCCAAAATCGTATTCCTCATGTTTTTGACAAAGTCGCCATCTGCTGGATATACTTTTTCTTGATATGGATTCTTGACCTCTTTAAACGAAGCGAGAACGTGAAAATGGCAGTGTCCGAGATTGTTCAAAACGGACATGAAATTTGGTGGATCAAATTTTGCACTTTTTACAGCCAGACACAGAATTGAAATCAAAAATGGCACACTATAGAGAAACCGAACAAAAACCGCCATTTTGCTTTTAATTTTATTTGGCAAAACGTTCAAGATTTTCAAATTTTTATAAATTCTTGTTAAAATATTTCAACAAATTATTACAAAGAACTACAGAGAAAATCCAAAGCAGAATTTAGAATTTAGACTCGTCAAAAGGCTTTATCGAATGAAAGTTTATCGCATGAAGCTTTATTTGATCAGAGTACTACAAAAACAGTCTGACTTTTTGAACAGTGTCTTTTTAAATTCCCAGGGCAACAACCACGACTGGAACTGGAAAACAGTTTTGTGTCTTCTAGAATTCCCATTGGCATCTTGTATCGCTTAGCGTGATGCAAACTTCAAAGTTTTGACTTGAGAATTTTCAAATTCAATACAGCTAAAAATGTACAAAGATACAAAAAGCGGAGAAAAAGAGGATTCAAGTAAAACAAAGTAAATACAATGTCGGGGAATTTCATAAAGTTTTCGTGTTTCATCCTTTATTTACTTCAAAAGTAAACATGAATCAGTCACAATTTTCCCGGCATCTACAGAATCAATCTTTATACTACGCCATCTGTCATCTGCCAAATGTCAAAGGTCAAAGGTCAAAGATGATTACTGAAGACTTTACACCTAACCCTTAACTATGAAAAATATGAAGCATTGAATAAATGACTGGAAATTTTTATGTAAATTACAAATTGTTCCTCAATTCTCGTGATTTATTATCTTTATTCAAATTTAAATCCATTATGAACTTTGTATTGAATTTAGTGTTTGAAATTGAGCATAAACTTTTAATCACTTGTTTAATAATAGTCACTTTTTAATTTTGATACATGTTTTTTTGAATAAAAAAAAACTAGCTTTAAGGAATTAAATCGGAATCAAAAACAGTGTGACCTGGGTCATTACTGCAATCAGCTTGATGTACCCGAGGCTGCAATTCTTCCTTTCGGGCTTTGATCCAGCTGACCCGTTCATCACAAATCAGAGGATTCCCACTGAGCCAAAGGACATTTGCTGGATCAGCATCAATAAAAGATTCAAAAATGGGGGCGGGTAAAGTGCTGATTTGGTTGTTGTTCAAATAAAGATGCGTTCGTCGGCCAGGTCGAGCGATTCCGGAATTGGGATGAAATGAAGTCTCATTGAGTTGATTTTCTAGTAGACTAATTTCCATAAAACCACTGAGGCCATCAAAATCAAAGGCATTTTCTCCAATTTGATTGATGTTGTTGAAAATTAGACTTATTCGTTCAAGTTTTTGTAGTTGATGCGGAATCACAGAATTTGCCCGCCCAGAAATATTACACCTAGTTAGGGACAACCATTCCAGATTTGTGTGGGCAGAAAATCCTGGGAGGAATTCACCTTCCGATTTGGACTCATCCTTGTCAGACGTGTTGTTGTTGTTGTTGTTGTCATGGTTTAGGTCAATGCTTTGAGCGCCAAAATAGATCATTTCATTTGAGAAATATTTGAGCGCGTCTCCAAATCCTGCTCTATTTATTCCACACACCTCAACAGAGAAACGGTCCACATGGATTGAGCCGTGATCTCCGGGATTTCCCGAGCTCACCAATTTTGTCAAACCATAATTGTAGCGGATACTAAAGGATTCAAATTGGCTCCCATAAAATGGCGCCAAATCCAATTGGGTCAACCTTGTTTCCTGTAGTGTAAAAGAGTACATTTGGATTCCTCACCCTTGGGAATTTCATTGACCTCACGAACTCTTTTAAATGCATTTTCAATGCTCAACTGAGTCACCGCGGAGCCTAGACAATGAATCTGAAATCCAAATTCCGAATCCATGATGCAGGTGCATGGTGAAATTGTGGAATTCTGAGGACACTTCAAAACTGAAATATTCACAAATTTACAAATTGCAAATTGAGAAATTCTCATCAAGTTTGAATTCGTTTAAAAATTGGCAAATTTAAAATTACCCTTCACTTTTTAATTTAGTTTTTACCTTCGATCGGCGGTTCTGTTGAAGAGGAAAATTCCGTTGTTGTTTCTTCTGTTGTTGTTGTTGGAATTGTTGTTTTTTTGTTCTTGTTCCATTTGATCTGAGCTGATTCTCCGGAACCGGAGCCGGAAGTCGGATTTATTGCGTAGAGAAAAACAACCAACTGCGTCGATAAATTAGTCAACGTCAAAGAACCAGAGCGACCGCAGAAACTTTGAACATTTAGAAACAAATACAAATTAAAACAGCTCTAGAGTAAATTCATTGAAGTGAAAACTATTTTAATTAAATTGAGTGATTTACTCACTCGTTGACGGATCTCAATTTCCCGGTGCTTGGGATAATTTCAAACAGGCCAAAATACGAACATTCACACAACGCTTTCGGGTTCATTCCGGATTTCTCCTTCGATTTGAATTTGGACAGACAAGAAGAGTCAAATTGGACGTTGACCTCTGCATCCAAACTCCCGCCAAAACCCGCATCCAGAATCCACATGGAATTTTGAAGCGGCCTCAAGCTTTTGAAATTATACCGCCCTTTTTCTCCACCTGCGGCAAAATAGTTTGTTGACCTGAATTCGACGGGGAGGATTTTGGAGCTGTTGGAATTTGAATCGATGGTTGACAGTTGTTCAAGAAAACTCCAACTGACAACAAATTTTGGGGGGGAGGCTTCAAATTGATCGAGTTGGCTTTTTAAAGTTATGATAAAAATCCTGCCGCTCAATTCCACTGCTGAATTTATTTGTGAGCTGTTCAATCTACAAGAAAAAGGAGAGAAATGAAAGTAAATTCAAATTTCATTCAATTAAAATTTAATGTAAACAGTTGAAACGTGACTTTGGTTTGTGTTTTACGTGTTTGGCGGTTTCACGGGATCCGTCGGCTCGCCCTCGGCATAAAAATTGACCACGGAATTTTCATCCAAATCCTCGAGCTTCAAACTGACTCCAGCGCCCTCTTTTGCCAGCAACTTGATCACCCAAATGCAAACGGAAGAACCCGTCGAATCATCGACATTCCCATTTTCTTGATGGTATTCAAATTCTCCAGAATCACCCTCAAAAATCCCACCGCAAGTCGACAGCGAATTTCCTGCGAATTTAAATTAAACTCAAATTAAGGGATTTATTTTTATGCTTAAAAACTGAAAGTCTTTGTAATATCAAGTCAATGTTATAGGTTTTGATTTTAATATTCAAATTTCAAATTTTACCGCCAACAGCATTCATTGGAACAAGACAGAACAAGACGACGACCAAAATAAATAAACTCAACCGCGGAAAAATTTCCATTTTTATCCAGAATCCACAATTTTGTTTCCTATTTTCACTTGCTGTTAAAATTAAATATTTCGGACGCTTCTAAATTCTGATGGGCTGATAAAAAATAAAAGTTGACAGTTTTTAAAGTATTATTTAGTAGTAAGAACAAAAGGAAATTCGAGATTCAACTTGAATTATTCCCGTTTTGACTCAAACACAAGACACAAATTGTGGACTGTGGATTGTCAATGTCTGTTTAATACATGGGAATATTGGAACAAGTGTGTATTATTTTATAGAGCTCCTTTTGTCTGTCACTGGCTGATTTTGATAGCAAAACTTTGACTGATCATGACACTTGACACTTGACAGTTTGATCCTCGTGTTTGTTTGTTTGTTGAGCTTTATTAACGTGCTAAATCATTGAGTACATAGTGTATTGTTTTTCAAAGATGAGCACTCGTGTCTCTTTCTATCTGTCAGCTTATGGATTTCCCATGAATATTTCATATCCTAATTATGCTGGATTAACAACAGAGAAAAATAAACGGCAGCTAAACATGTTGTTTACAATAAATATTTTTATCAAAAGCTCCGTCATTCATCAATCAAACTGCAAGATCCAAGTTGACAAGAAGATTAAATTTTAAAATTCCCAATAATTACTTTTATCTTAATCTATTAATCGCTGGATTCCGGATTCGCTGGAACATTCAATTTTCATTTATAGTTTCAAGTGTCCTCAATCTGATTCTCACATGACGTACTAAGTCAATGACTCCCCATCCGCAAACTGATATGAAACGTAAAGCATATCATTGCATATAGGTAATGAAAAATCAAGTTAAAATACTACATGTAAAACATGTGTGTTTTGCATATTTTACAAGTGAGGAAATGAAATTAAGTTGTTATAAAATGTAAAATTGACAATAGATTTTTTTATTCCCCCATTCTCGTTTTTTCAAGGACATAAAAAATTCCGTTTCATTTGATTTTATAATATTTTGTCCTGGATTTTTTTATAAAAGAGTCAAGAAAGGTAAAACTGGGCCCAGGGCAGTCAAAATATCTGGAATTTTTATAAAAAATTCTTCATGTAAATTCCATGCCAGTTCTCTTTTAGTTTCATTTTAATAAAAATGTGGAAAAATGCATTAGAAATAATTGAAATTGAATCTCACCTGATTTTACTTCTCGACTCGTTCTCTCGTGAAAGTCCAAGAAAATCTTGACGTTTTTCAATTGTTCTGGTCCAATTCCGTACTCAAAAGAAACTGGAGTAAAAACTGGGATTTTATTGAGCTCGCGAGTGACGCCGGAGCGAACTACGAACTTCAACACGCGCAATTCTATTTAAAACATAAAATATTGTAAATTATCAAGTAATTTTTCTCATGGAGTAAAATTCTTTAGAGATTTTGAATTGAAATAAAGTAAAATGAAGAACCTTTTAAATCAGAGAGCGATCGCCCATTTTGAATAATCTGGAGTAATTTTTCTTTCCAATTTCTTTCAATTGGACACGGTACGAATTTCTCAAGTTTTTTACACAAATCCACATTAATTCCAGTGAGAGCTGCGTCTAAATTTCCATGACGACTGTCAATGTCAATTTCCAGGATGAGTTGCTGCAGATGAGGAAAATGCTGAACAACTTGCTGGAGACATCGGGAGATTTCATGGAGATTGTTGTTGAGCTGGAGTTTAGTCAAATTTGGGAACATGGACTTAATTTTTAGGAGGCCTGCGAACCCGGAGCCGGAGCCGATCAAAATTCCACCTGAAATCGGAGGAGTAATTTCCTGGAGTATGAGACTCTTCACACTTTCAAACGTCTCAGCAAAACGGAGAAAATCTACAGATATACTTGATTTTGCCTCTTCCTGAGGATTTTGACTACGAAACTTTGAATTCCTTGCGCGTTTTTGAGGAGTCGACGTCAGGTAAATTTCAACTTGTTCCAGTTTCGGGAAAATGTGACTTAGTAAAAATCCACGGGGGAAAAAAGAAGGAAAATTCGCCCGGCCAAATTCAAAACGGAGACTTTTTAAATTCTCGAGGCGGGGAATTTCAAAGGCTAGTTTTGGATTCCGATTGGGCTCAAGTGTCAGTTTTATCAAAGATTCTCGGTTCATCTGGAGAATTCTGGACATGAGTTGCCCAGCTTTTTCGCGAAGGGCTTGATCTTGTATGAAAAATCTTTGAGCATTGAATTCTTCCAGTGCTACAATTATTCTTCCACTTCCGGTTCCATTTCCATTGGCGGTTCCAGTGACCAAATTGCACAAATTGAGCAAATCATCAAGAAATTTATGGGGTTGTTTGAAATAAATTTCTCTCTGAATGAAAACCGACTGAATGTTCAACTTTGGTGAGCCAATGAAATTCAAAGAATCCTCCATGAGAATTTTGTCCAGCTCGGCTGTTTCTTTGACGCACTGGAGTGGAATTCCATGAATTGACTCGAGTCGAGGAGCTCGTTTCAAAAGCTTGGCAAAAAATAAATGGGAAAAATGTTTAGTATTTCTGGCCGGCGGCAAAATTTGTATCGTTTTGAGGTGATGCAGTTTTAGCGGCAAATTTAAATTCAGTTTTAAGTCGTCCAAATTAGACAAATTTTCAGAATTGATGGACAAAAATTCCAGATTGGGAAAATTCTGGAGGATGAAACCAATCAGGAAATTTGAGTTGAGCAATGACGATGAGGAGTTTGGTTCATCTGAAGAATGGTGACGAAATGAAAAGTGAGAGATGAATTTGCCAAATGACTCAAAAAAAATCTCGACTTTGAGCTACTGACAAATTTGATGACGAGTCTGAAAAAAAGTCAA
Organism: Sminthurinus elegans; assembly: GCA_034698325.1. Taxonomy (NCBI): domain Eukaryota; kingdom Metazoa; phylum Arthropoda; class Collembola; order Symphypleona; family Katiannidae; genus Sminthurinus; species Sminthurinus elegans. Next base: position 6,942 of record JAQGBI010000354.1, on the reverse strand, counting down.
AATCCTTGACGTCACACCAAATTTTTAATTTTGAACCAGGATTTGAACAGTTTTGAACATTTATTGCGGCTTTAATTTCCTCGAGATTGAGCTCAAGTTTTTGAATTTGGCTGCAAGTCCGTTTCCGACGTCTGGAGTGAGAAATGTCATACACACAGATTTGTTCCGTGTCGTTGTCATGGAGACGGATGAGGAATTTTGAAGAGGTGGTCGAATGATCGTTGGTTTCAAAAAATGACTTGTCAATTAAATATTCCGGTAATTCACTCCCGAAATCATAGTCCGCTTCTTCAATTTTTGGTTGCTTAGTAACAGGCTCATTTTCTTGATTTTGATTTTCACAAATTGTTGTTGCTGTTTCAGCAGACTCTGTTTCGATTTCAGATAAACGACGTTTGGCTGGACATGGGAATTTTTTCTGGTCCACACTCACATTTGCATTTGCATTCACATGAGTCAGATTCAGTTTCGGTGGTGGTTCTTTTTCCACTTCTGGTTTTGGGTTTGGTTTGACATCTTGAGAAAACAGAGAAATTTCCCTACTTCCTTTTTCAAGCGAGTTGATGAGCTCATCCCAATTTCTGTACAAATATTATAAAATATCACTAAAATTATTACATTTCAAATGGCAAGTGAAATATTTAAGAACAGTTAAAAATAGAATGAAAATTTGTTCCTGTATAAAAATTTAAAAGCAAAATGTAGTGTACACGTGATTCAGCGTCACCATCTCCACCTAAAACAAATGAAAAAGAAGAAGAAGAATGACAATTTTGAATGGGAAAAAACATGTGGATAAAAAAGACAATTCAATTCTCAAGTTTAGTGTAAGCATGAAGTTTGAGTATGGAAATTATGTAAATTGAGCCCTCAAACACTTTTTGATTTACTTTGTATGGAATTGTTTTGATGAGTAATTCAAAGGTTTTTGTTCCACTTTTAACAGCACTGTTTTTGTTTTGGGCTTTTTCTTCCTCTTTGTCATTGGGATTTTCCTCCAGATTTTGTGATTCTGCATCAACATCAACATGAAGATTGACAAGCGTCACATGTCCGCCACTCACAAGAAGATCCAGGATTTTGTCCCTCTTTTCCATTTCCTCCCGGAGTTTGGCCACAATTTCCATCATCGTCATTTTAAGCGGGAGATTCGTTTTTCTTTCTTTAGTTTCAAGTTCAGTCTCTTTCTTCTCAGTCAATTCCGATTCAGATTCAGAATTCAATTCCAAGTCATTCTCCATCGTCAATTATTTCAGCTTCTTTTTTACACAACTGAAGTCTAATTTTTTATCCCTTAGCCATTTCTTTCTTCAATGCGGGATTTAAAATTCTCAAAGCTATTTTCCTCAACACTCAACACTTTTAAATTCCTTACACTACACTTTGCATTCAACTTTCAACTGAACTGAACTGGACATTTGGAATTTGGCATTCAACACTATTATTTCCCCGTTGAACCCAAAACAGACAACAGAGGACAGAAAAAAACAGAAGAAAAGAGACACTACTCATTAATTTACTTTTATCAATGTGAATATCACAACTCAAAACACAAAACACAAAACACATGTGCCGTCTCTTCTCTTTGGTTCTCCACTGCTGTTTTCTAATTCACTCTTCTATACAAAGAATGACGAGAGCTATAAAAAATGGAGTTGAGCTCATGTAATGGATTGCGGATTGTGCAATTTAGAATGTAGAAATAGAAGAGAATAAATAGTGAGGGATCAGCTCGTTTCTCGCCTCTCGACCACAGTCAACAGTCTGTATATTCTGCATTCTGTGCGTTCTGCATTCTGCATACTTGTGAACAAGAATGAAGAGTGTGAAAGGGAGTTGCATTTTAAGCCTGTTGAATGCCCAGTGTGAAGGTGATTTTGAATGGGGAACAAAAAGGCAAAAAATCCTCTCTCTATCTTGTTCTACAGTCCCACTCGTCCTTGTGCATTGTCTTGTGTGTGCTATGCAGTGTGCAGTGTGCACATTTGTGCATGGGAATAAAAGGGGTAAAAAATGAAGGAAGGAGGAAAATAATGAGGTATACTCTGGATGTGGTGCATATTGCATATATACGCTTGTACTTTGTACTACTCGTTTCTCCTTTTTGCATGTGGGCAGTGGGCACATGAAGACTCAAATAGTAAATAGACACAAGTTTTAGCATTTCCCAGGACAAGATAAATGAATGCTGGAGTTTGGGAGAAGCGACAGCTTTTTGATTGAGACTCGGCCTGACTTGTGACTTGTGAGGAAATAAAAGAGAGGTGAGCCTCTTATTTAATTTAAGGTGGATTTTGGTGTTTGGTGGAAATAGGAAATGCTGGTGCGAGTGCTGGCTCTGTAGTTTGTAGTTCGTAGTTTGTACCATCTGACATGTACAGCTGCATTTTATATACACCAAATATCAAGCATCAACATTTATCAAAAGTTGTCAAGTAATTTTTCTCATCCAGTAAAGTTATTCGGAAACTTTATTGTTGATTTTATTTCATAAAGTAAAATGAATTACCTTTTAAATCAGAGAGATCGGCCATTTTGAATAATCTGAAGCATTTTTTCCTTCCCATTCCCTTCAATTGGACACGGTACGAATTTCTCCAGCCTTTCATGTGTATATTCCAGATCCCAGATTCAAGATTAAATATGTTCAATGTTCAATGCAGAGGAAAAGGTAAGAGAACAAAAGGGAAAAAGGAACAAGAGAAAAATGAGAAGACGAAAAGGTGCTTTACTTTTGGATTGTGGTTTTCTTTCCTTTTCCATAGATTTTCTACAGCCAAAAATACTTGGTAATCTTTACATTGTTGAAAGTTGAAATTTTGACATTTGACATGTTCAACTTTGTTTCATCATATTTTTGCCCACATACTTTTCCAAGAGGAGTGTTTTATCATTTTCCATATATTTTAAAATTTTAAATACTGGACTTTACAAGCTTCATTTGGTTTTGTGCTGCTTTGAAAAACTATGAGTATGAGACGAAATGTTAATGACAAATGTTAATGACAAATGAAGCATGACAAATGAAGAATAAACAAGAACCTTGATTTAATAATTGACCGTGAGTCGGGAAAAAAATCCCAAATCAAGCGCTTTTTATAGCATCGTAAATTGTATGCTGAAAATAGTAAATGCTCGTTGTGCACTGTCGTTTGTCGAGTGTTTAATATTACACACACAACACAAACATAAAATTTGCGAGTGAATCTGGTTTCTGTTCACTCTTCACTGCATTCAACATGCAGCATGCAACATGCAAGCGAATTCCTGTTTTATTTTGTGCATCTCCATAAACTGCACCTTTTAAATTGTAAATTGTAAACATGAGCACAAAACCAGTCTTTTTTTTGTCGCATAAATCCATAAAAATGACCAAATTAAAAGAGGAGGCCAAAGAGCTGGTTTTTATTGTATAATAATAGTTCAAAGTTTTTTTTCTATTTGTTTGTTTCTGAGTTGGTATCTTTTACATCACAAATGTTGCAGAAGGAAAAACTGGAATGAAAAATAATGTTTGTTTTTCAATGGTTTTTTGTATGGTGTAGTTTGGAGCTTCAGCATTCAGCATATTTCAAAGCTGTTATTCATTATTCATTCATTTCCACGGAGTTGAGACTGGAAACTGGACGGAGCTCGTTCCTCGTTCTTCGTTTCTCGCTTCTCGCGTCATTTTCAATTTTATTCTTGTTTTTGCAAAATCGATAACAAATAAAAGCCTAGTCAAAATGTACAAGCACAAAATTTTCTGGACGATTTTCCTTTTTAATTTTGTGTCACTCGTGCAAATTTCAAAATCAAATGGCAGTCCAAGTAGAATTTTATTTTTCAACGGTTTGGCCTCAAAATCCGTTCTGCACGCTCAGGAGCCTCTCGCCCTGTCCCTTGCAGATCGAGGTCACGCTGTGACAATTCTATCAGCAATTCCGCCGGACAACAGTCATCCGAATATCACGCATTATTGTCCAGAGGCCGTCCAGAAATTTCAAGAGTCGGCGGGAGAGGACGCTGGAACGCATGTTGTGTTGGATCGACTCAAAAGCAAATACAATGACTTGGTTACCACGAGCAACGTGATTTGGGACATGTTTTTCCATATTTGTTCTTCGTTTTATTCCAGCTCAGAGTTTCGGAATTGGGTTGAAGGGCAAAAATTTGACCTCGTCTTTATCGACGTGCTCAATCGAGAATGTGCTCTTCCCCTCGCCCATAAATGGGGCGCCAAAACCATTGTTTTCTCACCTGCGCCCATTTTTTATGGAGATTTTGACACTTTTGGACTCCCGCTAGAGGCCTCTCACACCCTTTCTATGGACAATGCGCCCCAAATCATCCCGGAAAGTTTGTATAGTGACTGGACGAATATCAAGTGGTATTTGTGGAGACAGTGGGACTTTTTACCGAGATTTGACGCCCTGGTCAAGGAGCATTTAAACGGCAGTGAAGCTGGAACTAGTGGAGGGATGGCGGAGGTTCAATTCCCACTCGTAGCACAACTGGAACAAGAAATATCACTTTATTTTTTGAATACGTATTTCTCAAGCGAGATGGCGCGGTCGTTGCCACCATTTGTACAACAGGTTGGCGGGATGCACTGTAAAAAAGAGGCGGGAAAAAATGGAATAGCTGATAAAGTAATAATAATAATTATAGTTTTTAATCCTTTTATCAAAAATGGCGGAAAAGAAAGATATTTTAATTTTTTTGATGTTTTTCAAAGGAAATTCGAGAATTCATAGAGGATAAAAATTCGGATGGTTTCATTTTCATAAGTTTTGGCAGCTTTTTCAAAATATCTGCACTGCCTGAGGAAAATCTCAACATATTTTTTGACACTATTGCCAGATTTCCCCAATTCAAGTTTTTGTGGAAATGGGAAGGAGAAGAGAGGAAAAACCTCCCGAAAAATCTACTCATGAGCACGTGGTTTCCTCAACAAGATCTCCTTGGTAATAATCTTTTCTCATTTTCAAAACTGTTACTATGGAGACGTCAACTTTGTAAATCACGGATTAATGTTTAAAAAAATTGTACTTTGTTACAGCTCATTAAAAATGTAAGGGTTTTGTGAGTCAAGCGGGTTTGATGAGTTTTCAACAGGCGGTTTTTCACGCCGTCCCGCTCATCCTCATTCCATTTACTTACGACCAGATTTTCAATGCTCGATCCGCGAGTAAAATGGGTTTTGGAATTCATCTGGAACTTGCTGAATTGACTCTGAAGGATTTTTCAGGAGCCATTGAACAACTCATTCCTGAAAATAACCGGTAAAATGTGAAAATCAAAAAAAGAGTCCAAATATTTAGAGGGTTTTTGACGGTTTATTTATGATTTTGCAGGTACAAAACCAAAGTTGTGGAAATGTCTCGAATTGAGCGAGATCGACCAATGCCCGCAGTTGACCTCGCAGTTTACTGGACTGAATATGTTTTTCGTCATGACAACGTGGATCATTTGAAGAGTCCAGGAGTTAACCAGTTTTGGTGGGAAAGGCGTCTCATTCATATTTATTTCATCACTTTTGCTTTCATCCTCCTCGCAGTTTACTCTTTTCTACGGATCCTGTCGTTTGTCTTCAAATCTCGTGAGAATGGACAACAAAGAGCAGAAAACTTAAGCAAGAAAACCAAGTGAAAAAAACTAGCGTATAAAATTATGGAACTAATTGTAAATCTTTGTTTTTGTTACTATGGTTACTCAAAATTGTATAAAATAATAATAAAATAAGCACTGTGTAAGTAAAAAAATAAGCTAAAATAAGCCACTTCATACAAAATAGAAAATACAAAATAAATACATGATATTTTTGCGTGTGCTCTAAATTTCCAGTTCCCACATTTTCATTAGCATTAGTTTAAATGTGTTAAGGTCATTTAGAGGATTTATAAAAGTTTCAAGCTTATTCATTTTCATGCATAGGAAAATCCCGGGTCCAGAATAGAAAGTTGCAAAATTTTGAATTCAGACTGTAATGCAAATTGCAGACTCGTTTGATTTCATATTTCATAAAACACGTGTGTATTGTGTATTCTATTTTACTTACAGTTAACGCCAGCTTATAAAATACACAGAAATACACATAATCAGCAGGACCTTTAATGTGTCAAGAGTTACTCCGTTTTCATAAGCTCAAGTTGATGACGAGCCATTTTCATGATCAAAATCCTTAATCAACTACATTTTATGTGTAGAGAAAAGCTGCTTTACTCTATTTTTAAGTACTGTTTTATAATTTATAAATTATTCATCTCGCATTATTTTCACTATCGAAAAAGCTCAGTGTGAAATTTAGAATTTGGACTATGAACATGAGGGGTTTAATAAAGTAGTCAAGGTTCGGTCATAAAAAGCACATGTGATTCCTATTTTTTATGTGAAACATTTTATGCGTCATTTTGTGTTATAGTGAATATTTTTTTAGTACATCAATTTACGTGATCAATGAAGTCGTATTATGATTATAATATTATACAAATTGTATGCAAATTTTTCTTGTGTAACCATGAATAATAAATTTAATGACTAAAAGCCCAAAACTCCTCTTAATTTCCGACATTAAATATGGATGCCAAAAACTTTCAATGATAGCAAAATAGACAGTTCCCACGGGTTTATTACTCATTACATGAGACATGAATAATTAAATTTGGCAGTTTTACCTGTTGAAAAGGTTCAGTTTAGTTCCTTTGTTCCTCTTTTTCTGTTTGGTTTGGATCTGGATCTGTTGTTTACTTTGTTTTGTTTTTGTTTTTGAATTTCTTGATCCTCATTTTAAAATCCTCTTTCAAAATGGAGGGATGGAATAGAATTCTCCTCTTCCTTTCCCTTTCTGCTTTATACTTGCTCTCCATTTCCGTCTCGGTGGAAGCCGGTCCACCCTTTCAACTGGACTACACTAGACGTTCTCCATGGGCCTCTGAAAAATTCTCCAAAAAAATCAGGCTT